>OX453243.1:2130368-2200064 GCA_949709985.1 Luffia ferchaultella
GCGCTCGTGAAAATTTCAAGTGTTTACCTATTATGGTTCAAACGATTCGGCCCTGTGACAGACGGACGGACGGACGGACAGCGGAGCCTTAGTAATAGGGTTCCATATCTTTTGGGTACGGAAACCTAAAAAAATAATATTATTAATTACGCTTTTCAAAACATTTATTCTAATTCTTCAATATTATTTTATATTATCTAACTTAATTAACTACAGTTAGTCGAAATTGTACGAAGGGCGAAAAACCTTACTTGCTACATCGCAATTGTCGTCGTCATTATCATCACCACTAGACTCCGGAGTTGAATTCTGAAACCACTTGTTATTCACAATTACGTTCTCCATTTTCTGTCTATTACTGACGAAACGCTGCAATTCCACAGTAACATAGGAACTGCATTTCCATGTCCAAACACATCCGTGGGACATCCGGTCCGTGGGATTTTAAAACCAGCTCGATTTGAAATCACAGCCGATCCGTAAATGTTCTTTGTTTCCAATACATATTTGTTTTAAAAAGCACTACTTACCCACGTATACATTTAATTACTGTAATTTATAGAAATAACACAATTTTTTTCAAGGCTTTAAAAAAATAATGTTTTCACTCAATCAGGAATCAGTCATTATGAACTGTTACTAATGTCTACGTCGTAGGTACTATACTGTTCTCGTAGAATACATTCACATTTTATGGAATGAGTAAGAATATAAAAAGGCCGAATTAAAAAGAATTCATAACTCAAAAATATTTCACTTCTTAAAAATCAAAGAAAGCGTTACAGATATTAACTCAGTTTTCAACATAAAAATATAAAAGTTTGATATATACATTTCTAAATATGTTTAAAAGTGCAATTTTTAAACCTCCTAAAAACACTCATTTTAGCGGTATCTTGTGATTTTTTCAAAAACTATCAAATATTTTCAGACATTCTACTGTTTCATTGCCCTCGTCGATACGCGTCTTTTGACACCCTAACCGTTCCCGGAACCCTAAAATTCACGACACCAAAACGAATTCGGACTTTCGCTGGAAATCGGAGCCAACACAGAAGCGACGAAAGTCGAAGATATATCTGAACTTTTCTCCTAGAGTAGGAGGAATAAGGAAAATGCGACGTCTATATAGACATATTTTTTTATCGACAGTCACAATTTAAAAAAAATATAATTTCGCTAGATTCGCACTTGGACGGTCTGTTCGATCACAAGCTTTGGATACGTTAATTTATTAATACGTAATTCGAAATGTAATATTGTGATAGCTTTATTTGATATATTTGATTTCCTTCGGGGACCTGAATAAAATCTGGTAAACATTTACCTACCGGGCCACCGGGATTTTCGCGTGATTGAATTGGATGGATTGGAGGACATATTCGTATAATGTTTACTCATGTTACTAAGGTTAATCTTTTGTTACTATAGTTAGGCTTTTTTGGCGCCGAATGGAGACATACAACACGTGAACTTGCCCATCATTAACTTATACCAGTTGACCCCGTAAGTATTTACAGGAATGGTAAACAAAAATAAGGTGTAAAGGCAACGAAAAACCCGCAACCAAATTTAGATATCTGTAGCTATTTAAAGCCAAATTTTATGTTTTGGCTATATCTACTACTATTGGCTACTATATAAAAGTCTTTGTATGTATGTATGTGCGAATTCGACTTTGCAAAATATTTACATTTGACAGATTTAAATGAAACTTTGTCGTGATAGCCCAGAGCGCAACGAACCTGTCTCAAATTTATAAGGCCATAGGGCCATGGTTCAAATCCGGGCGTGTACCAATGAGTTTTTCTGACTTAAGTACATTAACTATCACTGGCTCCGTGCCTCGGAGAGCACGTCAAGCAGTCGGTCCCGGACGCTGTCAATAGATGGCGATCGTTACAATCCCCAACCCGCAGTGGAGTAGCGTGGTAGATTTAACCTTCAAACCCCCTCCTCACCCTGAGGGAGGTCTAAGCCCCTGCAATGGAGTAAAATGGGCTGATGGTGAAATTAAACTTCTAAGTGTTGTTCTTTAAGAGATAGAGAGTTGTATACTATGCTTTATCATATCAAAATTAAATAGTGGGAGATCGCTACAGACGTAGGCATACTTCAACAAACTAAATAATTCATCATTTTTAGACATATCCTAGGTCAGTGCAAGCTAGGTCACTAAAATTTTGTTTCCGTTCGACATGTAGCGACGTGTGAAATGTTGTGAGGCTTTTTTAAATATGAGTAGAGGTCTTTACCTCTAGGTTGAAATAATTTCTAGAATTATAAATAATCTGTGATAGAACCTGAATCCGACAATCGGATCTCGAAAGTTAACAAGAATCATTACTGTGGAAATTTAACAAAGTAAAACAAATGCAGTTCCTATGAAAGGACTATTGACCTTTAACAACCTGAAAATTGCAAGCATAATGTTTATCTATTCCATCTCGTGACCTACTTTAGAGAAAACTTAAATTTGACAATTATAATTGTAATAACAAAAACAAATATTGTGTGTATGTCAGCTGCTTTTTCGTAATTCAGAATGCTGTAATACATTGTGCTATGAATATAACAAAAAAAAAAAACAGCCCAAGTATTAGTTGATATGTAGATTAGTTGGATAATTCTTATTTGGTTTCAAAAACTGCTAGTTTACCAGCCACTGTCCAAATATCCGGATCTCACTGTAAATTACCGTCTATTGCATTGTCTAAAAAACAAAATTATTGTTAGTGCCTAAATGTCAGCGTATGAATCTCCACTGTTCTCTACGGTATCTTCTAGCCTTCCTTTTGACCAGTTATGGGACGACACGGCTACCACAATCTCTGTAATTTTATGTAATTTTTTTTAAAGCTTTTTTCCGACCTGTACCTCTTTATCTACCTCTACCTATCTTTCCTCCCTCTTTATTTTGTTTTCTGAAACTGTCTTACGAACTAAATGAAAACGAATACAAGAAAGTAATGTGTGCTGTAAAAAAATGATCACCACATTACTTGAAACACAAGACTCGAGTCACGTATTCGAACAAGTTAAGAGGCCGTTGAGACAAACTCCTGCAGTTGCAGGGTTCAATGGCATGGCGGGAAGCTTGTAATATATCGCTGACACTCGGGCGGCCATTGGTTCACGATTTTACTCTTTGGACAATTTTCAGTTAGCTTATGTTTGTATGCGAATGGAGTTACTTTTGGCTCATTTAAGTGCATGGCATGCTCGTTTTGTCGTTACATGGCATGCTCGTTTTGTCGTTACATGGCCACATGTCCTAATGTCTTGCTTAGAATTTCAGGAAAAATATAGGCCGATGTGGATTCGCTAAGATAGTAGCGATCTGAGTATTAGACTATAGCGTGGTGTATTAGATGTGAAAGCAGCGCAATTTTGTCAACTCATTATATAAAAAAATATTTTTACTTAGTCTATACTCGAATATAACATTAGCAATCAGCGTAGGCCACAAAAAGAAATCAGCAAAAACGTACATCTACAACGAATTCGTACGTTAAGTTTTTGTGAGAATGCATATTACTAAAGGCTACATTTTTCCTGTTTTACTAGACAGAGCAATGAATACAGTCTAAAAAACATCAGCCTGAAGCGTCTAAAGATGCCAGATGCTGCAAAGTAGTAAGTAGTATTTCTAAAATCTGTTGAAAATCCTAAAGCTGTTTTTTACATTTCAGTATTTATACAGTTTATACTGTACTAGCGATCGCCCGCAGCTTCGCTTGCGTAGACTACACATTCCTGTTTTATGTAGTATTAACTTTCGAAATGGTTTATACATACTTTTTGCTGAAACTAATATTGGGTATACCCATTCAAACTTTCAATCTTTATTCTCCCCACTCCTTTAGAAAAACCGATACTCCCATACTTTTCACCTCCCCCTTTCCCACCCTTAAAATGTGGAAATCCAAAAACCCTGAAAGACATCATTATTTATTTATGTCAAAATTTTTATGTTTCTAACTTTAAAGAACAAAGACTTTCCGTCCCTCCCTCCTTAAATTTGAAATTTCCAAATATTCCTTTTATAAAAAATTGATACGTTATAAAATAAACCACTGTTCAAATTTCGGCTTCCTAGACTTAGTAGTTTCGGCTTTATCTACGTTGATAGATCAGTGAAGACAAACGACAGACAGACACAAAAAGTAGCTGATGTCACTCTTGACAACCTTTTTTCACGTCTGCAAAGTTTCATTAAAATCTGTTGAGCCGTTTTGAAGATTAGCTTAAATAGACACATAGACTTACAGACAAACAGACGGACAAAAAGTAGCGTATGTCACTTTTGATCACCTCCTTTTCATACCCGTGAAATTTCATTAAAGTCGGTTTAACCGTTTTGGAGATTAGCTCGAATAGACAGATGGACGTACATACAGACATACAAAAAGTAATGTATGTCACTTTTGACTACTTCCTTTCCATATTTGTGAAGTTTCATCAAAATCAGTTAAGCCGTTTTGGAGATTTGCTCAAATGGACAGACAGACAGATAGTATTATTTTATACATATAGCCTATAGCCTTCCTCAATAAATAGACTATCCAACACAAAAAGAATTTTTCAATTCGAACCAGTAGTTCCTGAGATTTGCGCGTTTAAACAAACAAACAAACAAACTCTTCAGCTTTATAATATTAGTATAGATTACACGTTACGATTCGCTCTTTTAAAGACCAAAGCGTCTTCTGATACTTATGTATGTCTCTAATAGAACTCGAAGTTTGTAATGGGTTGGTAGGTAGGTAGGTATATCGCTGTTCCAAATACCGCAAAGAAAACGTTAAAAAGAAATAATTAAATTCCTGTATTCTGCCTTATAATCGATCTAAAATAATATTTGTTAGTTAACCGTCGTGTCTATTAATAGTCTATGAAGATAAAAAACTATGAGTAGTTCTTTATTTAATAAATAACCGGTCACTATGATCCGGTTTATTGATTTCTTAAAACTATAAAAACGTAAGTGTCGTAAGTTCGTAAAGGCAACAAAGATATCTGTATTTACACAAAAAAATGTTAAATGAAATTCTTTAGCGCGAATTTTTCTGCGCTTCTCGCTTCGCCATTGTCAACCCTAATGAATAGGTACAGCTGAAAGCTCCCGTCCCTAAAGCTGCTTTTGTAATTAATACCCGAATGATTCTTTGTCAACTTAAACTCACTCATTTAAAAATGGTTGCTAACTTTAAAAATCTACACTTTTTATAATTCAAAGCACCATTTCTATGGTTTCGTGCATCGAAGTCAGTTCCTCCGTCTATCCACATGCCCTAGAACGATACTTCTATGGCATTTTGGACACTATTCAGTCGTGTGGTCGTGCAGGTCTCTTCAGTTCAGAGTCTTGTGCAATGGGTAGCATGTTGGAAACCTCAAGTTTCGTCGGTAAAGCGCGATAGTTTAGCAGTATTCTACCCTTGGATGATTGATTTTTCACGGAAAAAGTAGTGATTAACTAGCACACGAAATTAAATTGTCTTCATGTTTGAAAAAAATGTTTCAACTACAAGTTTCTGGCTGTCAAACCTATATCAACGAAAAGAACTAGCTGAAAATTTACGTGTTGTCTAAAGAAAAGTGAATAACGAAAGCGGTTACCTACATGCGATTTACTATAATCTCACCTCGAAGTAGAATTTTACTGAAGTTATCGCTCCGCCTTCGTATTATTATAAGGAGCATTTTTATTTCATATCTTACAATTATTTTTTTAATTTTCTTTTTGCCCCTTAAAATTAAAATTTAAAAAATGTTTATCACAGGTCTTCCAGTAAATTTAAGTGACGCCCCATGGGTATGTCCTGTACTTTTTTTTTTTTAAATTTCAGTTTCAGTATTTTTGTAGTCGATATTTTCGATGCACTTCAGAAAGTTATATTTTTAATTTTTTAATTTGCCCTCTAAATTAGGCCACAATTACTTTTTTTTAATTTACGCTATAGGTAAATTAACTTATTTTATACACTAAATGTGGAGAAAATAGGCTGTGTCTGTCAGGTAGACAGCCACTAGAGTGATCCTTTAAGGGGTCAGTGTTTTAATATCGGATTTTCGAAATTCTAAAAACGGGTACTTTATTGGTTATAAAAATTAATATTAAAATTTGAAAGTGGAAAAAAAATAATCAACCGGTGTAATATCAATAGGTATATTATTATCCAGTTTCGGGTGGTCTCTGTGTGCATAATGTGCATATTGCAGTCGTGCATCAGCGCTGCGCTCGGTGCACACAGCAAAAGGGATCGGTATGCAGTATCTCATTGTAATAAGAATTTGGCGCGTAAAAAAGCGCTTCCAAGAAACGGGCGGCCAGAAAGAAAAAAATTCTCAGAAGGAGTGAGCGGCACCGTAGTGATCTTTCTCTTTAATGACGCCTGCGCCAACGAGCCGTTTGCGTGTAAGTTACACAAAATAATAATTTTGATTAATAAGCTTAAGCGTGAAATAGTGCACGACCTGTATGACAAATGAAGTACTTCTTGAAAATGTCACTTTGATATTTCGTAACTAGTTAGTTTGCGTGACTCGTATACCTAGACTTTGAAAGTATTTGCTCATTTCAGTTAGTAGTTTTTGCTTCGACTCCTTTTCATGTTCCTATTTGTTGTTAGTCCTGATATTTTGCCATTCGCTATTCCGTTCTTTAGTCCATTACAATCTTCATAGGAATCTTATATTAAATTTAATTCTTGTTCGAGCCGTCACTGTTTCCCGTTTCGATTCTCATAACACTGTTCCTATTTGGTTGCTCTTCTGGAAACCATTTTAGTTGATTTTAATTTGTGTTCTATAGTTCCCATTTCTATCCTATGCTTCCCAATTTATGGTTTTGTTCCGTTTTCTTTTGTATTACAGTTTCTTGTTTCGTATGTTGCTGCAAGGAGGTATATATATCAAATATTTACAAGATCAACTGTTATAGATAAACGACGATCCTATTAAAAAACTACCTCTTTTCATCCCGTCAAGCGTATGTCTATGGTCAAGCGTTAAAATTCGATAAATCCTTTTTAGACTGTTCAGACAAACCTTTGAGTTTTTTTCTTGTAGTATTCTCTCTACGTAAACATTTCCTATTACAAAAAAAAAATTGTGAACTGAAATAAAATAATTTATTTTACAAGGCTTGAAATACTTATCTATCAAAAGCTTTAAACTTCGTTGCAGTTTTACTACAAAGTGATAAGGTCACTTTTGTGACGTGATTCAAGATTACGTTACAACTACGAAGTAATAGTACCTACATTATGACGAAAGTACTGTAAGCTGCATATTATAGTCGAGGTGTCTATAGGCACGAGACGAAGCCGAGTGCTTATAATAAACCGATGACCATAATAGCCAGCTTACATACAACGTTTTTGAATACTTATGCGATTAAAATTAGGTAAATACTTCAAATGTAATAATGGCGGGAAATAGGGCGCGAGCGGGTTACTTTTCGCGGTTTACGATGCGTTACAAACAGATTGCTAGTTTGTGATTGGTGTAAAGTAAAAAGGCCTAGTACTGTAAAATACAACATTACGGTACAAGTTTTGATCATAAAGACCGTATTAATAGCAAATGGATTGCAAATATAGTTTTTGATCAATTGATTGATCGAGCTTTGAACGTTCTTTGAAATATGAAATTGCTCTCTACGTGTGAAATATCAAACTCAAGAGTATTCACGTACCTTTACTGAAAATGTCTATGTTCCAAATGTATGCCCATCACGCTTACCATTTTTAAAGGATTTATTTACTTATTTAAGACACAAGTGGATTAGTTGGTATATAAAAGGAAGTGTGGATTAGTTGGTATATAAAAGGAAGTACTACTAATTTACCTAAATTTTGCAAACCAATGGCAATAATTAATATGTATTTGCGGATTTTTCGGTACTGTTACTTTTGATACGGTTCCCGTTTAGGCCGGTATCATTCATGCGCAGGGTTTATTTCCAGCTTCATTATCTGCATTCATATAAATTCTGAGAGATTTTAATGTAAGTAGGTATGTATTATGAAAATCAGAGCATGCTTACTTTTAAAATTGCGATAGTCGCTGATTAAATTATTAATAATCGTTTCATTAATAAATAACAAAGCTGTAAAGGTGCAGCTCGTACCAAACTTCTAGTTCGCTCTGAAATTGACGCGGGTGCGTTTTGCCCAGGTGCGGGGCCCGCTTTCTATCCTATGATACTCGTTTTTCCTACTGCGACGCTCCTCGATTCCACTTCAGAGCGCATTAGAAGTTTGGTGCGAGCCGGAAATACCTAGGTATAAAGTTTAGATTACTTTGAAAGTAATTGCGATAAACTAATTGAGAACTTTAAATACCCTCTCTGAAAAGTTATATCTACTTATGCAAGCCGGTTTATTTATTTCGCTAAGTAAAGTAGGTAGGTAGGTAGGTTTCTTAAACACAGTTTTGTGAAATGGGTATTACGATCAGCCGCCGCCGTGTAAAATAAAATGCGAAATGATTTCCAATCCGACTAATGCGGGCTGTGACATATGCATCATTATAACGAGCCGGATACGCTATTGGAGATTATTGCGTGAACAAATATGGAAGCGGGTCGGAATGTATGAGACGCTACGGACGGATGCGGTGACGCAGCGAGTGGCGGCGGCAGAGCGCTAACGCGGGCGCGTTTCTTTTTTGTCCCCTGGTGGATTCCGATGCCCCGTGTCGGGCCTGTCCGTGTGGAGTCCGGCCGGCAGTTTGCCGAGCGTTGACCGCGCACCGACCCGCGCCTATATACACCGCAGGGAACTCGGCGGTACCGGCCACACAGCCCTCCCATTAGGTTATATTATCATTGAAACTAAATTCAATCGTACGGTTGTATACAATACATGTAACATATATCGTTAACGATGGATATAGAGCTCTATCAACAGATTTACAGGCATTTCAGCGACCTTCGAAATGTGAAGTCGACAGAGATAGGTCGACTGGTCTTATGAAGGTCTTATGAAAACAGTCGGATGTTCTTGCTTTTTTTAAATCCTCCATAGTGGAGCTATACTAGCAACATATAAAACAGTATACCAGTATAACATGTATAACAGTAGAAATAGTGTAATAAAATTATAAAAATTCGGCCAGACATGGCTGGCCCATTCCAAAGATAAAACAGGTCTGATTTCACATTTTGAAGCTTGCTGAATTGCCTAAGTAATAAATCCTTTGATATTTCTTTTTCCCCTCAGTATGGAAGAATCGCAAAAAAACTGCTTGAGTCCGGCGATCAACCAATAAGATTTTTGAAATTTTAAGGTCGAACACGTCATGTGGTTTGGTTAATGGGGTGGCCTTCCGTGAGTTGTGTTGTCGCCAAATTTAAGTAACCTTTTTGCAACTCGTCGTACGTGTCACCATTTGTTACTGTTAAAACCTGTGGCTACGCGCGCGCAGTTTTAAGTGGCTACGCCAAAATGGTAGTGAATAGCCATTCGAGTGGTCTACGGTCTTAAAATATATGTATAATAATAAAACTAAAGTACGAAAAGGGCTTTGCCCTTTCTGGTTGGTGTAATTATGGTCCATAAGTACTTAAAGTACAAAGTTTGTCCAATTTTTTTTTTTGTAAGTGTAGTTACTATACTATTCTTATTATGAACAATAGGTTAAATGTAGAACAGTGTGCTATGGCGTTTATCTTTCGTAAGTGACGCTGCCGCTAGGTCCGGAATGGCGCGTAAAGTTATGTTCAAGTTGGTAGTCATGTAGCCATTTTGTAGTGAGAGCGAGAAAAAGCATGCGGTGATAGAGTGCGAAAGAAGGACAGTATTATAGAAGGCGTCGGTTGCGCGCGCGCCATTCATTGATGTGCGGGCGCGGCGTTCGGTGCGGCAGGCGTTGGCGGAGGACAGGAGAGAGGTGCGGGGGAGGAATGCGACCGAGGCGAGCAATGACCGCGCCAGGGTCGCTTCCTTTACGAGAAGCGCGGGCCGTCGTACTACACTGGAGCTACCTCTCCCCTCTCGAACGTACTACATGGCCCGTCGATACGCGCGTCGACCGGCAATCCGTTACAAAAATGAAGTGCGTCACATTCCGCGGCCGAAGCACAAGCCACAGCCGAGGCCCAATTGCCACCATCCCTCTCGCACTTACTGGCTACAACCTTTCGCCTACATTGTTGACCGCGCACCCTACGAGAATGTTATAAGGCCAAATTCACAAACATTACTTAGCACAATTTCAAGGTGAATTGGATTCAACAAACGTCAAATTTGCAGCTAAGCATGCTTTTTCTAATTCACGAATGCATCTCAATCACAACTCAACAACATGGCTCACCTTAAACTTAGTTTGAGTTTAGAAACGTCAAAACTTGGCTAAACGCCGTTTTAAAGTCATAGACCGTTCTCAACGTGTATTTTTGAGCATATGCTAGCTAAGCTTCAACATAAGTTTAATTTGACGAGTTAGTTAAGTTAACTGATGATGTTGTTAATTTGGGAAACTTTAACATAGAACATGTGCAATTTAACTTTCCTCAAATGCGACAAATATTTTGGTATGTCTACAAAGTTTGCTGTCATTTTCATTATTTACTGAATTTAGTGATTTGATTGGTACGGTAAAATAGCGCGGGGGGGGGGGGGGGGGGTAGAACTGCCTAAAACTAAGTTGTAAATGTTCATGTTTGACATTGTTCGAATCATTGTGAATTTGACCCTAAGGCAAAATATATAAAACTAAGAAAACCACTGCGAATTGTCAACAATAAAGTTTAATAGTATCCAAGGACTTTAAAAAGTTGAAAATATCTGTTTAGAGTTGATAATTAGAAGAATGTGACAAGACAAGCCACCCAGGGGCTCGGAGTGATCCCATGAGCTTTTTGCTTCATACGAAATTCAACCAAGATTGATTGATGGTCCATCATTTCTAAATTGAAAGATTAGGTCAGGGTGACGAGCCACCCAGAAGGTGTACATTGTAAAGGTAATTTACTGTTAATTTTGGGCCATCGCCTGACTCCCCCTCTCCAAATTATTTAGGAAATCTGTATCAATCAAATCACTGAATGCAGTTTACAATGAAATATACAGAAAACTTAACTTTGCTATGCCGTTGAATAAATTCTGTATCATTTAATATTTTAAAAAGAGTAGATACGTTCCACCAAAATAATTGTCGCATTCGAGGAAAGTTAAAACAAGCTTAAATCGCACATCTTCTATTTCGAAGTTTCCCAAATGAACAATATCGTCACTTAACTTAAATAACCCGTCAATATCACGATCCACTTTCAAAATAGATTACCACCGGTACACAAAACCGGGCTTGGGTTTTTCTTAAGTCACTATTACTCTAAACTTCGCTGAAACTTAGCATATGCTCAAAAATAGATGTAGAGAACGGTCTATGAATTTAAAAACAGCGCTTAGCAATGTTTTCGACGTTTCGACGACAAACACAAACTAAGTTTAATTTGAGCCATGTTTGTTAAGTCGTGGTTGAGATGCATTCGTGACATGAAAGGATGCTTAGCTGCAATTTTGACGTTTATTAAGTCCAACTCACGTTGAGATTGTGCTATGTAATGTTTGTGAATTTGGCCCTTAGAGTCCTAAGCGGGGCGCTCACGGTGCTTAGCGCAGACTTGCGCTTGATTGCGTTCTATTTGTGTCTTTTTGATTGGCTGTAAAATGTAGCGTGAGCTTTTAGGGACGAAATTTAGTAAACAGGGCAAGTACTATTTGCAAAAGCAACAAAATCGCACTAGATCAACTTTTAAAATGACGAAGCTTATACTTTTAGTAGTCATGTTTTCTCTTCATTTACATACAGACTGATGTGATATAAACAAATTAAAAGATAAACGAGTACGCTTACCGTTGTAAATATTACATCCAATTAACACCAACCTGGTTTAACGTATTTAGGTACGTAGTTAGGTACTAAACGATTTTTGATCCTGTACCTCAAAGAACAAAAGGAAAAAGATTATAATTTTTGTTTCTCTCTAAATGATATAATATATCTCTGTATATATCTAAATACCTCTCTTAAAATTTGAGTGATTTTAAGTAGTAGCACAGTATCTCTTAAGATTTTGTACAACCCAACTTAAAATTATTTTTTTTCATTTAATTATTAAAGTTAGTTAATTAGAGAATTATTGCATAAAAAACGTTAACAAAAACTTTATCATAACTATCTATCTCTTACTTAAAGGTTCGGTTGCTATTTAAGTCACAACTGACGTCAAATATTATGTTAGTTTTGGTTTCAGCTTTCAAATAATGTCATTGATTTCAAATTTAAAGTCGATTCCGGTCTTCTTGCACTAGTTTTCAAGGGATTTAGCTTTCCGTTCTGATAATGAATCAGATACGCTGATTAATTTCTAGACAGCTTCAAAGCCTGGACCTGGAGTCATCTCCTGTTTACACGTGATGCAATATTACTTCGTTATAAACCTTGGCTTTACCTAGTACGTATCATAAACTGTACAAAACAAGACAACTTTTTTTCATGTTCTTGAAAAATTTAGCATTCTTTAGTCTTTCGCATACAAAGCAGTCAGCCGTACGAATGGTATAATTATTATCATAAACTGACAAGATACTTTTATCACGAAACTGTGTTTTTAGCAAATTATATTTATCACTGTTAAAAGTCATGTTATTGTTTGTACACTGATAAAACAAACACTGTGTTTGTATATACGTTAAATTCGTCTTATGCGGTTTTTCAACAATTGTTTTTAATCGGTTTGCGAATGCTTATCTATGAAATGTAAACACGTTCGTATCTTATCCAAGTCGGGTATAACTCGAATAAAGTCATGGAAAAGGTCAAATCGTAAATTAGCATAGGCTGACCACTGATTATCACTCCATTTAGACGAGAGCCAAACGATGCGACGTGATCAAAATGTTGTACTTCATTGACGGGCGCGCCGCACAGGTATTTCGATCACGCCTTTTAAATCTCGGCCACGTAAACGCTTATTTCCATTTAAAAATAATTTAAAAAATATTTTCTCTTGTGATATAACTACAAATTAACGGTTTTCGGATTTATATCTTTACTTGGGCTGTAAGACCTTGCTTTATGCCAAGCGTGATTCCAGGTCAACGAGAATTACCTTATAGGTTTTGATTTACCTACTTGCCAGTGTCAAAACATGCGCCATAAATGGCGAAATTTTTTTATTGGTATTAGATATTAATTTTAACTTGTTATCTCCACATGTTCCTGAGAAAAAAGCATTGATAGACAGACGGTCAATGAAGTAATCCTATAAACGTTTTTGCCTTTTGAGGTACGTATCCCTAAAAACTATATTTTTATTAGTTTTTTGAATTCTGAAAAAGTTTTTAGAGGATTTCTTTTGTAATCGTAATTGCAGTTTGCCTTGCTTTTACTTTTAAGTGATACTTATGGAACGCAAAAAACCGCCTAGAGATTCTCCCAGCCGTTTCAGAAAAAACATATTGCATCTTTTGCAGCGCCCCTGTTGGCAACGACCGCGAACCTTATCCAAGAACATGCTCTTAGGTGATATCTATATAACGCTAAAAACTACGTCAAGATCCTCTCAGCCATTTTAGAGAAACATATCTATTACAGCGCCCCTTGATGACACATAACCGCAAACCTTATGTAAGAACCTGCTCTTAGGTGATATGTACGCGAAAAAACCATGTTAAGATCCTCTCAGCCGTTTTAGAGAATCATCTATTGCAGCACCCTCTGGTGGGCAACAACCGCAAATCTTATCTAAGAACCTGCTTTTAGGTGCTATCTATATAACGCAGAAAACCGCGTAGAGATCCTCCTAGCCGTTTTAGAGAAACGTATTTATTGCAGCGCCTCCTGGTGGACTATGACTGCAAACCTTATCTAAGAACCTGCTTTTAGGTGCTTTTTTTTGAAAACCTGTTTTGAGATGATGCCTATGCTATGTAAATACAATATTTCATTCAAATCGTTAGAGCCGTTTCCGAGATAGCCGAAATATATAGACACATATATACAGTATGGATACCATCATTAGTTTGTGCCAAAATTAGTATGTTGTACTGATTATTTTCTTGACCTTTAGACAAGTGCAAGAAAAAAAGTCATACACGAAAAAAGTAATTAATTTTCAGTCTCATCGACCCTGTACAGTGTACAGCGCACGCGTAATGTAACTCAAAGTATGGAAACGTAAACACACGGTGGCTATTACCTACTACATATATACCGCGTCCGCGCGCGCGTGCACAGGCAGCGACTGCTTACATGCTTATTTGTGAATAATATGCATTAAACTTACCAAAAATACTCTGTTTTGTAAATCACACCAGGAACGATGGATGATTCATTCATTGTACCACGAAGTTACAATAAACCACAACAACACAGGTTTAATTCGCAGTTACCAACGTCGTTGTTCGTATTAATTTTTCGGATACTATTTTTTAATTTGTTTGCTGTGTTGAACGTTTCCAAAAACAAGTATTTAATGGAATAAATGTTAAAGTTTTAATAACGATAATACAAATAATTTTTTTACTATGCCGCGTAAAGTAGGTAATTAATGATTATTAAATTTTTTGCGTGATGCACTTTGTGCTCTAGACATTCAGTTACTCGCTTAATATTAGCCTCGTCCATTTTTCTCAAGAATTCGAAGTCACTATCTTATTCACGCAATTTTTCAAAGGCTTGTCTTATGTCGGAACGCATCTGACCTGCTGTGGTTCATTTCGTTTGATAGTCTATTCCTTTGATGATCTCCCCGTGAAGTGTGTAGTACAATTGGTAAGTTTTCGCGAACACTATTAACTGCATTAAGAAAGGACACGATAAACTGCAAACAGCTGATGTTCGCGGGTGTCTACGATCCGGATACGAGTCCCATTAAATAAAGCATATCTGCATTTTCAGTAGCACTAAAATAGCGCGACATTCGTAAATATCAGCGCTGACAAAATATTTTGTCTTTACGAAAAAAAAAAACACTCGGTTCGTAGGTACAAACTTTTCACTGTCACGATCACGATGCGACTAATTATGGTGGACTAATCTAATTACGCAAAATACAGCAAGCCGCGCCTCGCCCCGCTTTACCCCGCACCGTCAATTCACGCACCCATTTCCAATGTCAAAAACAATATCAAAAAGTCAATCACCAAACATTCTAGCAATTATATTAACATAAATTCGATTAATTCTTCACATTTTGTCCAGGAGGGTTGTTTGTAAAATACGTAACAAAAGTTTTTTTTTTGTATTTTTATCACTAAGCTTTATCAAAGAAAAAAAAACATATAAGAAGGCATAATCACATTCACAACCGACCGAAACTACTTTCGGGGACGGAAAGGAGTCGTCGCTAAGATCTAAAAAAAGCAGCCCAAGAAATTCAAACCAGCTCGATTCAGATTGACCAAGATGTTCTGCGTCGACTATACAAAATTCGACGTCTTCAAATTCGCAGCCTTCTACCCCAGGCCAGACGCTTTTGTACGACTCGAATGTAGATCCTGAGGAGACAGAAAAAATACGATTGAAAAGTACTAACACCGACAGTGGAAGCAATATGAGTTCATCTGTGTCGACGAATTTGCGGCTCGTCGACTTCAAATATCCGCCCAAAAGATCTGCCGCACTTGACTTCCGATGGAGGAAAGAAGACTTATATAGTTGGAGTTGCCTTTCATGCAAATTCCAATTCGGAAAATGTCATACGAAACTATTCGATGAATTTAGACGAAATAAACTATACTCGTATTAAAAAAATATATATTCTATAGTTTGTCGTAAAAAACAATCCATTTGCTTTATACATATAATTAGCGACCCACCCTGGCTTCGCACAGGTAGCAGAGCATATGAAGCGTTGTGTTTTTTTTTCTGTCGTAGTGTCATATCAGCTTGTCGCGTCGAGCATGTGGATTAGATTTAATTAGATTTATATTGTTACGTGTTAGGGTTCAAGGATTTGGAGAGAAAGACCTGCTGACTCTTTTGACGACTTTATTCAGTAGCACTAGGTCCAACACAAAGCACTAAGTCTAAACACTAAGCACTAACGATGTTCCTGGCTCGTAGCCATGTCGTAGGTTTCACTGGTATCACTCTTGATCATTAGTTTTCACTTCGAAGTCGCCTCGAAGGTAGCCCAAAACTGAACTGCTTGGCTCGCCTTCCTGCGGCTATTTATATGGGCTGGGACGAGCCTCGTGACTATTCTAGAACGTAATCGATTCGCACGAACGCGATCAACCGGGTTGGATGATTCTAGAAAGTCTCACGCATATATCGGCTTTCGAGACTATTCTTTTCCTATAACGCCATCTAGTATTGAGTAGGAGGTTTCGTGTTGTCTTTGTTCTTTAAGTGGTTTTACTGGTTTACACTAGAATGCGGTAATTGCTTTGTGTGTTGGTAACAATATGTAACATAATTTCTGCCTACTTGGAGTATTTTTAATGTATTTTATTTCGAATTGTGTAAATATTTGAAAAAGCAAAGAATATATGCATAAATACAAACTAAAATATTTGTTTATTTAAAACATTGATAACTTCTGTCTAACTACACGTGTCGCATCGGTATAGGCACGACGACGCGACGCCGCGATCTCGTCTACACTCATCGTGATTACGTGCCGAAAGTGTAACTAAACCATAATTAAACAACAATTCAAAAATGCCGTCGTGCGTTAAAAACATGTAAAAATGAGTCAACTTCGAAGAAAAAAGATAGTGGCGTAACTTATCATCGGTAAGTAAGCAAACGATCAACTAAAATCAATCAAAACAAATTTTTGTCTTTTGATGCCATTTCTATATGAAAATCATAGATTATGAAGAGTGAACCGTACAGTTTGGAACGTATGTATAAAATGTTTGGGAACTTTAAGACTTAGGTGTTACTAAGCTAACTAATTATTATATCTTTCTGTCTGTCTGTCACAGAGTATTTTTCAGTCACAAACTTACTAAGCTGATTTTGTTTAAGTGTAAGTAAAATTTATATCTCACTGCAACGATGATTTTCATTGTACTCGTTCATTTCTTTATCGATAAGGCAAAGTGAGATAAAGTGTCGGGTGTAGTTAGTGCAAGCGCATATTCTAGTACTTATATTCAGTACCAATTACAGTTTAATGTATAATTGTTTTACTTATATATAAATATATATATACACAGTATTATTTAAAATAGACATTGTAATTACAATCATCAGTTTTGCCTCTTCCAATTTATTTTACTACGTTCCCGTACATCATTCAATTCAATAGGCAGAATATAAACAAAGTTTCGCATGTCACCTCTGCTCTGTGACGACGACATCGTATATCTATGACTCATTAGTACGGCTCATTTAGCAGCCTCGCGTGCATCTCGTACTGCTCACTGTTGTACACGTATGCACTGTTCGCGCCGTCTGTTACTTGTAATATTATTTCTATGCGCCGCACCCGGCATCTTGTCGCGATACTCTTTATTTTATAATTCCTAAAATATTAATTTAATTTGTATGGCGTAAAAGGCAATCATAATCTGCACGAAATGCTAAAGGTAAATAACGTATTTAATTTCATCATCATCATCAGCCCATTTTACCCCACTGCAGGGGCTTAGGCCTCCCGCAGGGTGAGGAGGGGGTTTGGAGCTTAAATCCATGACGCTACTTCACTGCGGGTTGGGGATTGTAACGACCGCCATCTATTAACAGCGTCCGGGACCGACTGCTTAACGTGCTCTCCGAGGCACGGAGTCAGTGATAGTTAATGTACTTAAGTCAGAAAAACTCATTGGTACACGCCCGGATTCGAACCATGGCCCCATGGATTTACAAATTTGAAACAGGTTCGTTGCGCTCTGAGCTATCACGACACGTATTTAATTTGGTAAGGATTAATACTGTATACGTATAAATTGCTTTCCAATCATCTCATCATATGATAGCATTTTTTCAAACATAAAAATAGATATAGTAAGCTATCCATAAAAGATAGCCATCGCGGACTTTTTTCTAGTCCTATACAAAAGGAACGATTCCTCCATACATTATTTTGTTATATCTCAAAAGGATTAGGCAGCGTTTTCGATTAAATTTCCCAGCCGGCTTGATTTTTTTCGACTTCTTCAACAATAATCGTCATATTACAATAAATTTCCACAAAACATTAATAAATTATATACGTAAACCTTCCTCTTGACTTACTCTGTCCATTGGTGTCAGTAAAATGCCAATCCGTTCGGTTGTTTTTGAGTTCATCGCGTTCAAACGGACAGACAGACGCGGCGGGGGACTTAATTTTATAATATGTAGTAATTACAACTTTGATGGCAAGTGAAAATGCCACGACCAAAAAAGGAAACTCAAATTATAGGTTAAGTATCTATTGCAATCGAATAAAACCACTTCCGAAGCGTTCGAACCTCTGATTTTAAACATGAAAGAAGCTTGTAAAAATTAGAACAACTTGAACCAGGTTGACCAAGATGGCGAGTGCCGACCAAGTGCCGACAAAGAAAATCGACATTTTCAACTTCACAGCCGAATTGTATGGCAGCCCTAGTTTTTAACGAGTATGTAATGTTCCCACAGTAACATACAAAACCATGGCGTGGTCACTGACAAACCCTGACTTTGATTCGACGAACCTGACGCAACGAACTACGGAAAGAGCTATGTTTGAGAATATTTTTGCGAGGTGCAATCCTCTACGAGAAACTCCGCAAAATAACTAGAGTAGTTACATTGTGCACATGGATAATAAGCCGAGGGGGCCAGATATATATGCCATCAATTATTGATATTAAATCATAACTTAGTATTTTTATCTGAATACTAAGTATTGAATATATTTGTATATATTTATAAGGGTAAGAAAGAAATGGTGTTTGTACTTCCTATGAAAATTTGACATCTGTCTGACTATAATACTTGTGGAAAGAAGGGAAGGTATTCGTGTCCTCAGCCGCGCCTCACCGACCAGAGTTTGTAGTAAAACAAAAATGTATTCACTAATGAAATAAATTTAATAAACTTTATACAAAAACTATTTACAATACTATAGAACGCAAGTCTGGACAAGGACTTGCGTACCTGAGTGCGGTGCGGTGGTATTTCTACTGGTAACAATTCATATTGTTGCTAGGTATTTTATACGTTTTGCGTTTTGTATTTTGGCCAATCAGAAACGTTTGGTGTCCGAGAGTCCAAAGTATTTGGGCCGTACGATGTCACGCGTCCTGAACTAGCAGAAATATTGTTTTTCAATAAAAATAAATGACGGTGAAAAATGATCGGAAAATGTTGCGACATTGAGATCACTGATTTGGACTTTAGTATGAGCGGTCAATGCCCTTATATATTTATATTATATTAGTATGTAATTGTATAATATTAATTGAAATGTTTATTACTAAAAGAATTTCCAGAAAATAGTAATATTGTCTATTATATATTTCTGCTTAAATATTAAATCAGTCATAAAGCTGATTCTTCCACAATCCTTTGTGGATTCGGCGTGCCTGTATTCTAAGAACTTTTTTGTATCCTATCCATATTAAAGTTGTTATTGTAAGTAGTTTTTCTGATTAAATTTTTCTGTTGAAAATATATTTATAGAACAAAAAAAGAATTTAATAAACTCACTTTTTTATGTACTGCACTAAAAAGCTCCATCTATCTACTTTCTACCTCTATCTTCTCCGTATTTAAGGGCCTTAGTGTTCGTTCCAGAATTCTGTAAGCATCTTATGGCGGGTGTGAGTGTTAACGTTGTCATCAAAGAATAGTAGTAAGCCGACACAAGATTGAACACAGTTGAACAGCAAACATCCAATGTCATTGACGGCTAGGATTATGGATTCAAATCAAATCAAAATATCTTTATTTCGTAGTTATGTAACATAATCTTGAAATACGTCATAAGAGTGAATTTTATTACTTTGTGGAAGAACGTCACACAAAGGCGCATTCAAAAATGCTGGTTCCTCTCAGAAGAATACGCAAGAAAGCTGAGGGACGCTCTTTTTAACAAAATTATTAAAAAAAATTTAACAATAAGTGCTTAAAGAATAATATTATTGAAACAAACTGATAGGCGAGCGGCTTACACCCAACAAGACAAGTGTCTTAGACTGAGAATAAATTTTAAAAGAAACCATAAATAAATTTTCCTTGTAAATTGTTTGTTTAATGATACTTGCATATGAATAACAGTTAAAGAATTAACGATTTTTTAAATATTATACAAAATACTTAAGTGTATAAGGGAAGGTGGTAACTTTGCTCATTTTCACTGACAGGGAGGGGGGTTAAAAATGGTTAATACTCTACTTGTGGAATACTTAAACGACCCCTTAGCGTACGCCATGTTTGTGATTAAGTCAATTAAGTATAATATTTTAGTATAAAACGAGAGGTGGTTTTTTTTTCCAATAAACGAGCGGAATTAATTAAGCGTTTAAACCTATGAAATATTAAGAATTTTCATTCGCATAACATTTGACAAGCAAAATCAATCTGTAATAAAACTTTTAGAACGAGAAAATAAGCCGATAATGCGGAAAGGGGATTCAAAATTAGCTATTTTTGTTTTTTGCACGTATTTGTTTGACTTGATATGTGCCTACTTTATAAAAGTACGACTTGAAGCCCTCTTCTGCGTTTATCGTCTATCCACTCATACCACAGTTTAAAATTGCGTAATATCACTTCTATACTGTGTTTTTTCTATGAGTGTGTGTGTGGCATTTATGATTCAATTAAAACTAAACGCTGCTGTCAAATTAATTTACTCTATGGCCTACCTAAATAAATAAGCTCACGTCTGTATCCCGGAAGGGTAGACAACCACTATCTATAAATATGTACCACATAACGTTGGTCTTCGTGCGGACCACGCGGTTACCGCAAGGAAGTTCAACGTTACGCGGTATACATTTAGTCGCTATAACTTCTTGAATGACAAAGTGGTAACTCTAATAGCATTAATAGTAACGCGAATGCTCAAAAATACATGCGATTATTCGGAAAATTAAGCTAATGCCAAAGTTGTGACTTGACTGACACAGACTCACATTTTATCATCCCGCCGACGGTTACACTGTAACACTCCTATCTTATCTTGTTATAGTTTGTTTTTTGTTGGGTTCGCAAAATAAATATACCTAGGGGCTGATGGATTACACGACTACATAGTCAAGTTAACGGTTTTCTATGTTCTAAATACGACTGGCAAATAATATTGGTCATCGTCCATATGTTGTCTTTTTTATACGGGCTTCAAAAGATTACTATTTAGTTGTTGTTAGTGTATTCTCTAGTCAGTTTCTATTAGAGAGGATTTATTGTTAGCACCTTATCAAATAAAAATATTTACTTTTGTGAATGACCGGTTGGCCGAGTGGTTGGAGACCCGAATTGCGGAGCCAAGGGTGCGGGTTCGATTCCCGCCCGGGACAAATATTTGTGCGCATGAACATGTCTATTTGTTCCGTGTCTGGGTGTAGAATGTATATGCATATATTATTTAAAATACGAATATTTAAGTATTTATGTCAGTTGTCCGGTATTCATAGTACAAGCTTTGCTTACTTTGAAACTAGATGGCGCTGTGTGGGATGTCCGAGGTATTATTATTACCTCCCCTTCTATATTTTTTCCTGTCCATGTTGTTGTAGTTGGCAACATTTCAAATATTTGGTCCATACTTTTTATTGGTTTATTAAAAAATAAAAAAAGTATCTTTCTCTTTTTATTTGTGGTGTACTTTTCAACGTGTAGAAACGTGGGTCCAAGAAAGCACACTGATGCTGTTAAATTCACGTAAATGGAATGTCTGTTTCTTTTCATTTCTCACACTTGGAAAGTAGTGTTGTTTTGATCTGATTATTGGGTAGAAAATGCTGCTTCCTTCCCTAGAGTGGGAAAAACTCATATAAATTACTTTCCACCTAAGGGCCGGAATGAACTTTAAAAATAGAACTGCTGTCAGCTGTGACGAGTTTTATGTAAAAAAAAAACTAATTTAAAAAAATGCTTCTGCGGCCATCTGAGTTTCTAAACAGCCAGTGTGAACTTAGCGCAAACTTCTTTGAGCGGAATAAGCCGCAACAATTTACGCGATGCGTTCCATATTTAAAATTTAAAAAGTCGACATAAATTGGCGGGATATTAATCTGTTGTGTATCTGTGATGGAATTCAAAAAAATAGTTAATAATCTTTTTACTAAATTTATATTTAATTTATATAGATTTGACGTAAATATTTACCATCATCAATGATAAAAAATACTGGCTGTGTAGAATGCCACAAAAAAAAAACATAGATATTTCTATAAAATGAGTTCATCAGATTCATATATGGATTTAACGCTTTTTTTACTTTCCTCATATTCGTAATGAAAATTTCCTCATATTCGTAATGAAAAGCAGAGTGCTTACCTCGGGTGAAAGACTTATTTAGGCACTCGAACTATTAGCGCCCTCGCTATACGCTTGTGCGCCAAACCATCTCGTGCCTAAATAGATCACTTTCACCCCTTGTGTAACAATCTACTATTCCTCATGTATTTGGAATAGTTTACATATTTAGTGACTTCCGTTTAGTTTGAGCGAGAACCTAACGTACGATTGTGGAGACCGTAACTATAGTCATAACCGGCATTGTCTTAGCATCATTTAAATTAACCATTAACTACATTTAGTTGGTATAAATATCACTCCTTGGAAACATGACTCAATTTCCAGTTGTCAGTAAAACGAGCAAAATTATCTGTAAAATTTACTGCGGTAATAGCTATGTCCCCGTTCTAAATTAAAATATTTTCATCATTTTAAAATTCCAAGTGAGGGAATGCCGTCGTTATCTGACCTGTTAAGATAGGTCGACGATTTGAAATAATACATTTAAGTATACTTGGCAACACTATCACGGGCGTTTTTCGTAAGAAGGTTAGATATAGACCACGAGTGTCAGCGTTCTTTATAGGAACGTCAATTGTCACCTCATTTACTCCTCCCTGTCACTGTTGCGAATGTTCAAAGTCATATCACATTACGAGTATAAACTTAACCGCCATATCGTTACATCGTAAATTATCGAAAATTATGTTGAACGGCATCTTTGAAGTCAGTCTGTATATTTAAGTCATTGCTATGCATTGTTATGCTATTGAGTCGACATAGCCGAGTATAGGTAGTCAAGGGAAGTGCGCACTAGCGATTTCCTAAACTAACACATATGCATCCATGTTGCTAAGAAAAAAGAGTTTTTTTGACACTTTTGAATGCATGTGTAATTAATTAATTGTGCCAGCTTTCTATGGACTACCTATGACACTGTCGCGATCTAAATAAACATCGGCCTTGTGTATAGCTAATGCCTCTGTCGCAAAGAACAAAGCCTAATTATTAATCCATACTATTGATTACTTGTTTAAAAACACCCACTACAAAGAAAATATTAGTATAATATAAGTAAAATCATATTAAAAAGTGGTCCTTTAAGAAGAATAAATTATAATTTATAATAATTTTTAAATAAATAAATTAAAGAAAAAGAATGTAATAATTAAGTAACTTTAATTTACCATATAAATTAAACCAAAAATATATGCGACGTTAATTAACCGTCGCCCGTCGTGTCGGTGCGCGTTGGAGCCAAACGGTCAGAATCATTCTAAAATTTGATTTTGACACAATTGTCCCAGAGTATAAATATTTTTTTATTCTGAATTCCTAAACCTCGGAAGTTTTTATGAGTGGTCGTGTTTTTTTTTTAAGGACGTATGTACAAAAAGTGACAGCTCGAAAATAGGTTTTACTTGACAGCTTGCTTACTACTACACGCGCATCTGCACCAGAGGCAACACATACTTGGCTCTATACCAGAACTAATTAGTCTTGATCATTATTATTTTTATTTATTTAAAAATTAGTTTTCTTTTATGTCAGGTTTTTAATGTTGCTTTATTTTATATAATAACTAGCGATCCGCCCCGGTTTCGCACGGGTAGCAGAGCCATAATGTTTTTACGGTCGTAGTGTCGTATCAGCTTGTTGTGTCGAACATGTGGACTGGATTTCATTAGATAGAGAAACCGCGCGAACACCCCTGTTTTGACTAACTTGCCCTTCAAATTTCACGATCATTCAGACCGCCTTCTACAAACATTATCCCATCAAAAACAATACTTGTCAAAAAAACCAAGTCTCGCAACTCAGTTGTTCTGCGGTAAAAAGTTGTGAGATCCATGTAATACCAAGTCGGTTATTAATTTATACTGAATAAATTAATAACCGACTATTAATTAATAATATTACCGGTTATTAATTATTAATTATTATTAATTAATAATTAATAACCGGTATTACATGGATCTCACAACTTTTTACCGCAGAACAACTGAGTTGCGAGACTTGGTTTTTTTGACAAGTATTGTTTTTGATGGGATCTCATTTCTTTTTGTATTTTGTAGACAGTTCTACTTTTTTCCTTTTCGGTACCTTCTACTTATTGTATATATGTATATCTACCAGCAACGAATTTTCTTAAAGCCCTCTCTCTGACTTATGATTTTTTCTTATTTTTGTAGGTAGCCTTCCGTTTTCTCTTTTCCAGTACTACTTCTTGAGCTTCAGCTACAGTTTAATATAATAATAACTGCCGTAATAAAACATCGTTACGAATAAAGCCAATATTGAAAAATTTAACTGAAGACTTGGCTGTATGGGCTTAATTTTCTTTGCGGTCTTTTCTAGATTTTTTAGTTTTTCCTTGATTCATACACCAAACACTACTTATATTCCAAATTTGAAGCTTCTAGGTTTGCTAGAAGTGCCTTAGAATTTTGATGATCGTTGAGTCAGTGAGTGACAAAATTAAGAAATTTGACCCGTTATAATTTCTTAAAAATACTGGTTCAAATTGAATTAAAACGTGTAATATGCTTATATAATATGCCTGCATGGTTACTGAAAATTTCAGTCTTCTAGTTTTATCCACAACGAAGTTACAGGGGGTCGAAAATGGTCTGAATTGCTTCGAGAAAAGGATGGTACGGCCGTGACGCTTTTTTGCTCGACTTGGTGGGAGCACGGCCGTGCCCCCAGATAGTTTAAAAAAACTAAGAAACTTGCGCTTTGATACCAAATCGATCTAAAAAGGAGAAAATAACTTTTAGAATAAGAATAAAGTGTTTAATGAGGAAAAATAATTATTGTGACAAAACGTGGGGTGCCCGATATCAGTTGTTTTAAATATTTCATTGCACTCCACGATTTTTCACAATAACATTAATTTTCAATTTTTTTTTCTACTTATTTTCTTTTTTAAAGTTCGATTGTCTATCAAAGTCGTATCAAAGTGTAATTTATAAATTTTTTTTAGTATATTATGTTTTATCTTTTTTTAGTCTTAATATTTTTTAAAATTATTTAAAATTATTTAAAATTTACAAACATAAAGGTGGAACTCACAATTACCTATAAAACGATGAAATGATACAAACCGACACAAAGCTTCATGTCGGTGCTAATCTAACCACTGAGGAGTTCCCTTGTAAACAAATTATCGTGGTGCATCATCAGTTTATAGTGAAAATCATGGATAACTATCGAAATCCAACCTACATACAAAGTTTCGTGTTCGTGCTATTAACCGGTGAAGAGTATCCTTATGAGGAAACAATCCTGGCTGCAACATCAAGTTATGTTTATCATTTTAGTGTATTGTCATCGAAGTTACATATGTATTCTGAATTTCAGCCCAATATCTTCAGTGGAAGTGGGTGACAACCGCTTTAAAGATTCCATTAGATACAAAAAAACATACAGGTGGAACTTATAAAAGCGTATTAAAATTAAAATAATTACACCATTCCAAGAGGTCACCACTTTTTACATATGTTTTAATTTAATTTTTTTATCATAAAAAAATTATTAGTTAGTCAACTCGGTAATGTATATACTATGTACATTGTATATATAGTGTAAGATTTTTATTTTAAGTTTAATAGCTTTCCGCCTTGGTAAAAAAAATAATTCAAACTAATTCAATTCATAAAATATTATAAAAGACAATGGGCGGTTTCGTACCCAGTGGTGTATCAAGTTGTGACATATGTCATTTTAAAGGTCTTAATAATAGCTTCATTTTATTGTATGACACCAACTTATTATTTAATTACTGCCTTTGAAATTTAAATTTAAAATTATTTAATTTTTATTTAAATAATCATTATTTCTAGCTTATAAAGTTCTTTTTAAGCGACTTCAAAAAAGAAGGAGGTTACTCAATTCGACCGTATATATGTTTTTTTTTTTTTTATGTGTGTTCAGGGATAACTTCGTTGTTTATGAACCGAATTGGATGATTTTTTTTTTGTGAAAGGGAGATATCTCCGAAATGGTACCATGATAAGGAAACCAGGATCTGATGATGGCATCCCAGAGAAATCGAGGGCAACCTTCGAAAATCGTATTTTAAAGTATCGTATTTTAAGTATTTTGATAAAGTACTACTACTAGTACTATTTAATGAAGGTCGGGAGTCGATCTGATGATGGAGCTGAAAGACAGTCGAGGGAACTCCTCAACGACTGGCAGCAATTACCTGGTGTTTGGACTTGATTCATTTCTATTGATGAGATCTTTGCACCCATATGGATTATAAGTGCCATTACAGGTCTGATGATGGAGACCATACACAATCGAGGGAACTTCTCAACGATTTACAGCAATTACCTTTTGTTGAGCTTCCGTCATACGGTTGAATATGCCAAAATGTTCAGTTCGCACAAAAATAATAATTAAGATTGAAGTTTTACATAGGAATACCACTGCCTACTAGGCATGCTGATTTGTCAATTTGACACTGAATTTAAGTTGCGTAATCGCGGTGCTGTCTCATTAGAGTAGCGCGTTTAGTAGCCCCATTTATACTAAATAGAAATAAGTTACAGATGCGTTCAACTAAAAATTGAAAAATAAAATAATTAAAAAAAAAATAAAAACCGACTTCAAAAACATAAACTAAAAAGTTAAAAATAAAATTTTCACTTTAAAGAAAGGAGCATTAACAGGCGGCATATAGTTAATGAAGTCGGTGCCAACTCAGACATTTTAAATGGGTACTTACCAGGTAATAACAGTTACAACAATTATATATTTATAACTATAACAAATATGGAACACAATTTAAAGTGTCTGAGTGAGTAGGCACCGACTTCATTAACTATATGCCGCTTGTTAATCCTCCTTTCTTTAAAGTGAAAATTTTATTTTTAACTTTTTAGTTTATGTTTTTGAAGTCGGTTTTTATTTTTTACTTATATTATTTTATTTACCATGTTATATAGCATACTGTGCGTTGCGACTACCTGTCAGTATAACTCTTACACCGCCCTGCCCACACACATACATACTACTAGAGGTTGGATTCAGTCCTGTCATGTGTCGAATCGGATATATTACTCCTATATTGTAATAACTACAATAACGACGGGAAGGGAGTCGATAATTACTGTTCGTGCCTAATAGGGCGAAGAACAGTCGGCACATGTTCACATATAATAAGCATTATATGGTATTTGGGGTAGGCGAGGCATCAAAATTATATATTGTTGCCAGCAACTTTTTTAGATGATATAATTGTTGATCTAGATTATTAGTTCAATGATAATTTTTTTTAAATTATTTCGACCTACGCAATACTAGCCTTTAATTATATTTTTTAATAAGAAATCCAAGAACAACATGCCTACACTAGATACAGCATAGAGACGAAGCCTATGCAAAACCTGCAATTTTTTTGGCCAGTCTTAAGAGTATGTAGGTGTGCAAGCGGCGGTGGAATAGCGATTGGTAACCGTATAGTAGGTATGCTTAGTAATAAAGTAATATTGTACAATAAGTAACATTTACACTAAAAATAACATTTCATTATATGAGATATAAAATAACTCATAGTTATTTCCTTGCACGTGTTTCATGGTTGGTGCCATACTATAAAATAAAGCTATTGATACGACCTTTAAAATGACATATACCACAACTTGATACAACCTGGGTACGCAGCCCATACAAAGATGCCCATTCACTTTTACTTTCACCCACGTCTCAAGATTGATTGAGTTCAACTTTACCATACGTACAGCATTTGATCGGAGAAAAACAAAGACGTACACCCGACCTTTCAATAGCGCTCCTCGGAGCGGTCTGAAGCACGATACCATGTGCGCTTGGTTTTATGCTGTCAGTGTGCTGTCAGTTCATACAAAATAGTATGGCGAAATTTCGGTGAAATTGCATATTATTGATGATTTTTTTCTGCCACTTTTCCGTTTATTATCAAAATTTCCTCTAACAGAAAGAAAGGATGAAGTATTAACAATACTTAAATGATTTTTTAATCTCAAAAAACTTTGTGATGATGGTGTAATATGTACCGAAAAATGTTAATTTTCCGCGATTTCGGCAAAAGTGGGTTACAAAATAATATTTTTTCAGTGTGAAAGAGTGTAAAATATGCAAATGTTTTCTAACACAATTGTAAATTAAGAACTGATCTTTATTTTAGAATTAGGTTTATGGCCATATACCTTTCCAAACTTCCTAAAAATGTACCTAAACATGCCGTTTTTTTGTAATTGCCCCCTTAACTCTTTCGGTAAATTTATTGTAAACTATCAACGGTGAACATGTGAAATGAGCAGATCTCACGTGAAACTATAAAATTACATGTAGTAGGTTGTTAGTTAAATAAATTTATTTACTTTTTTGTCAGGTTGAAAGATTATTTCTTTGTCACATAAATGCCTGAACTTTGTTGTTTCTATTTACATTCACATTTTATTAAATTTAAATTGAGAAACAAATGAGCAAGATTTACGTTAAATTTAAAATTTTATGTGCTTTTCAGTTTATAGCGAATATTGCCGAAAGGCAGATATAATTTTTTGTTCGTTACTAGGGACTTAAAGCTTCATAATCACAAATTATGATCGCTGCTCCTGCTTACACCTTTTTAAAAAAACGCATTGAACTGATACAAGTAACTGAGTACGAAAAATCTAAAGTTTTCATAATTTATAGTAAAAGTTAAATATTACGATAATGGTTTTAACTTCTTTTAGGCTGTATGATCTGCATACAAGCATAACAAAGAAACAGTCTACGTTTGGAATTTTGATATTCATAGAACCATAATTTTCACAATTCTTTTCTATAAACACATTTGCTGTAAATTGAAACGATTCTGCTAGTTGCCCAGTCAGTTACAGTTCTTAATTAAATTTTTATGAATATTTAAAGCGTTCTCTTTAATTTCGAATTTATTTGCTATTTCAGTGGTCAGTTAGTTATTACAATTAAATGTATAAATTTTTTTAGCAATAAATACCTACAATCGTTTATTCGGTCGTTTTTCGCGCTGTCAAGCCACTGAACAAGGTCCCGCAGGGTTCAGGGCCCTCGGTGGTTATGAATGCAGTCCCGAGTACAAGTGGAGGCGGTTGACCTTGCGCTGGGTGTTTACGGGCGGTGCGGCGGCGTTGCATCGGGCAGCGTCATGGCCATACATTGCACTCTATTGGGACAAACAACAAACTTATGGCTACGTATACGTACTCGTTCGATGTCATTATACGCACTAAAATGTCCCCATCGTTAACTTGTGCAAGGGAATTTAATGCCAAAGCTGATTATATCTAATATTAACTGACAACCTTTTTGCTCACACTCCTTTTATGCCTAGAATTTTATTTTTATATCTTATTGTTTCGTTGAGTGGCGGCTGCAGACGTTGTCGAAGGTCAAGACATCAGTGCTATACAGGTGTTACCGAGTACAATAATCTCCAGTTAGTGTTTTTGATAACCAAACTGAGGTGAATTTTCGTGGAGACCTATTTTGGTAAATCATTACAGATATTCAAACAGTTTCCAGTTATGGTTTAACATTTCGGTAATTACTATGCTATATTAACGAGTGTAGTAGCTACCTATGAAATAGTTGTTTGATAAACGAAAAATTTAACTATAATTTACGATCAGAAGAAAAATTTATGTCTTAAAATAATTAGGTACTTACCCATTTTCTTTACGCTGTTCTGCTATATAACAGGAAGACTAAAAAAAGCTATTGCAGTAGAATTCTGTGGAGCAAAACTCGCTGAACTTCGTACAGGTGATTTATTAAGCTTCTTGTGAACAAAATAAAACAATATTGTGGGTATTCTGAATTCTAAACATGCTGATAATTATTATCCAAATAAGGTAATTAATATCCAAAAAGCTAGAACGGCAATTATATACATAAACCCATGAACGAATGCCGTCATATGTATTGAAAACTTGACGCAACCGTATTGGCTTTATAAAAAAGCTAGTTTTGAATTATACAATTTTCTAAGTAGTTATTAATGTGAAACATCTAATGGCGCATAAATCGAAATCATAAAAAGTCAAAACCTTAAGAAAACGAGGACGTGAACGTGAGATTTTATAACCTGACATTTGGTGATCTTTCATGGTATTCCATGAGCTTTTATTTCTGAGGCTTTTATGACCTGTCATGGTCTTTCGTGACTTTTCATGACAGTTCATGACCTTTCATGACATTTCATCTCAGAATAATGACTGAAGTGCTAGAAGGAATGTAAATTTTACATATGTTTAACTCGTTCTAACATGTAGAATAAAGCATTAGAAAGAAAAAGATAGCTGATACAAAATCATTGCTGCTTATGGTCAGAACGTAGCCCACAAACGATGAAGGTAAATAGTGCGTAGCCAACAACGTTATAGATATATTTAAAGTTAAATATTTCTATTGATTGTAGTAATAAACGTACGTTTATTTCTTTAAACTTTTACATTATTTTCGTTTCCAATAAGGATCATGGTACGATATATTGGTAATGGTAATTAGTATTATGGGTACAAACAACGACAACACAAACACAGATCATGACCTGGCTCAAATATTCAAAAAATATACGATAGCCTGAGGTTCAAAACTAGATCCTAAGTTAGAATTACTAATAACTGAGCGGTAACATTTACGAAACACACAAACTAATGAATGAGTTATAAAAAAAAAAAAACAAATTAGTAAGGCAAAATATTGAGGCAATGTAAATTAAATTTTTTAGGATTCCGGGCATACGATTTGAAAAAATGGAACCCATAAAGGATCACTCTTGGTGTCTGTACTTATCCGTCGATCACAGCCTATTTTCCGTGTATTTAATAGACAAGAAGAACTTGATTTTTGGTATAAATAAAATGTTTTGTGGCTCAATTAAGAACGTATAAAATGAATAAACTATTTTGATATTGGGGATAAATTTTAGGTGGCAAATTAAAAAAAAACTTATATAAGTGCATTCCGACGACCGCTTAACCTAGTGGGTAGCGACCCTGCCTTGGAGTGCCTGCAAGTTGGAGGTCCCGGGTTCGAATCCCAGGTCGGGTCAGTATTTATATGACGAATATTGATACTGGTATCGGTTTTTGGTTGTTATATGTATGTGGTGTCTTCGCTTGGTACCCAAAACACAAGCTAATGCTTAGTTTACACAAGCTAGGGCCTAGACGTTATTGTGATATATACATTATCATTATTATTATTATTAATGTGACATAATAAATGAAAAAAAACTTGTTATGAAAAGTGCATAGTTTTAATGATAGGAAATTCTAAATCATAAATTAATTCTCATTTTGGAACGCAAATTAGAAAAAAAAATCAAATTCATTTTGTGATACATCAAATGAAAGGATACGTTATGAGAAATATGAATAAATACAACTTTTTAAACCATACAATGTAAAGTGTCAAAAAAAATACCATAGTAGTTTAAAATTTTACTAGTTTCGTAACAGCCAATACTACAAATAATTTTATAAATCATGTGTTATAGGTAAATCACAATTTCTTGAGTGTTCTGGGTGGCTTGTTTCTTCGGTCTACTCCGCTCTATATGTCCATTTAAAATCAAACGACCGTTTACTTGGCGTCTAGTTTACTCTTTTAATGGCTTTTGTCCATTCACGTCGTATCTCTGGATCCAAAGAAAAACTACAACAAAAATTTGCTAAGCATTAATTGTGGTACCTGGAGTAGCTCAGAAGATACAACTTTGGCACACTTTTCGACACTTTTTGACAAACTTTTCGCCGCCGTTGTCGGAAACTGAAAAATTGCATTTCATATAAAGTGAAGAATACCCATTCTATTTTTCAAGCATGCAGGAACATAAACTAAAATGACCCGGTTAGAGATTGTGAGCACATTACAGAGGAATGTAGCGGTATATTTGGAAAAAAAATTCTATACATAATTATTTTATAGTTTCTGAACCGGAACCGTGTTTATACGAGTCGGACTTGCCTTTGACCGGTTTTTATTATGAGAAGATTATTACGCCGAATTGGTACATTAATAAGATGTCGATATAAAATATCGATAAAAACAAGCATGTGGTGGCAATCTCTATAACAAACGTAATTATGAAATTAAATTATTTTTTACTTCTTTTAAGCTGTTTTATCACAGTTTGGTAATTTTAATAATTTCAGAGTAATGTAGGCTATTGTTTAAAAATACGTAATAATAAAATTGTTCATTTCTTAGTGTTTAAAAGCAAAATAAAGGCTTTTGGTACTTACCGATAGACCGAAATTCTTTTATTTTCTTTTAATTTTGAGAAACTATAATTGTGGCAGTTTACTGCAACACAAGCCATTTTTGTGGCGAATTTATTTCGCACCAATTTATTTAATAATTTACTCCTAAATTATCAAAATTTTTAATAAATTGATGCAAACGTCAGTCTGACGTCCGTCTGACTAGTCAGACTAATGTCACTGAGAAAAGGGTACAAAGCCGTATATATATACTTACATCTTTTTCACTCATACTGAAATTCACCATGTGGAAGACATGTGAAAAGTGAAACAAATATATATAATACAAGACTGCCTTCTATACTTCAATCATTATTCTGAGCATTTCCTGAATTTTAATTTTTCGTGCCAATGTAATCAATACATAAATTATTTTATTGATTAAAATGACTCAAGAAATGATTTATCTAAAATAAAAAATTACTGGCATAAATTTTTACCTATAAAACGTTTCACACTATCACATTATTACCGCCTAGAAAATCGATTAAAGATACACTAAAATTCTCCTCACCAAGCGCACCACCGTACTCATGCTGTTTTAATAAATAAACCACCATGCAAACCAAACGCGTGATGCCAATACCTAAAGTAAAAGCGAATTTTAATTTTGCTAAGCATCAAGTCTAGAACTTTTATTTTTAGTAAAAAGAACCGCAAATCTAATAATATTTTTTATTATCAAAAATGAATATAAAATTTAGACAAAAAATTTTACCCGAACCCATAGTAACACAGGTTTACAAATTATTTATTTTTGAAAAATTCCTAGAAAGGTTATATAACTTATCTGAGATTTTTCTACAACTAAAATTGTTACTTGGGTTGGGCCCGATGACCGCTGTGATAAATTCAATGTATTTATATACAACGGAAATCTGTTACTTTACACACATTAATAAACCTATATTTTTGTCAGATTTTTTTATTAGGCATGTTTTTCTGTTAGGCATAAGGAGCATCGGTTTATATATATTCTATTTTCATACCCAGAAAGTGCTAAACAAACCAGTCTGTCCAGATGCTCTTTAACCTTTAACATATAATACTTAATCTTCATATCGTATTAAACGTCTTATTTCACAATTTTTTATTATCATCGCAGCCGCGCGCCATGACCCGATAAAGTCGTTTGCAGTATATTCTCACTATTTAATTTCGCTACCTTATCATATGATACCTACTTCAAAAGTAATGGAAGTAATATTTATTAATAAGTATTACTGTAAAACATTTAGTTCACACAAGATTATCTGAGAGCGAATCGTATAAAAATGATCGCCATATGATTATTTTCATATTTTTCTGTAATACTTTTCGAAATAATACATAATCAAATATTTGAAACTCCATTTCTATAACTGAAGTTGTCAAAAATACCGTTTTCCTTCCACTTATATTACACAATGAAAATTCTTTTTCGATCTTTCACATCGTTACCTTATGCAGACCAATTTGAAGCGGGGCCGATGAGCACTTAGATCATTGTCCTGAGAATTACGAGTTCGTGCATTTGATTATGTTAAGAGACAACTTCTAGTCGATGTCCAGATTGTTCATCACTGGCGTGCATAGTATAGATATCGTACTCAAAAATCGGTTTTATATGTATTTAATGTGAACGCATAAATTACTAGACGCATTACTTTGTAATCCTGAACCAAAAGCGTCGGACTGTCAAATGATAAACGACAATGCCCATTGCGCCATATGTAATTGACCCAAGTTATTATTACGTGACTATAAGTTGCCTCAAATTGAAACATGTGTCATTGAAAAAAACATCTTTTTTGAAAATTGTTAATACATTATGACATTTTCAACAATGCGGCGTTTTATATATACAAAAACTTATATATTGAAACTTATACATGTAGCGCTATTTTATACGTTTCACAGTTGTATTGGAATGTTTTTATTTCAAACAATACGTATGTTTTCGATAATACATTTTATGTTTTGAAAGTTCATAATTTTTGTTAAAAATTTAATAACAACGGCTTATTCAAGACTGCCCTAGTGATAAGGATAGCGCTACCTGTGGTAAATTATAGCAATTAATTCCATTTCTTGTTTGGCTGCGACAATAGGATGTTTGATCGATTCCATAATTCCATCGCAATTCCACAACTTTTTTTCGGAGCTTATCGAACCCTGTTGAATATAAAATCACAAATTAAAGATATTTTCACGTAACTAAGTACCGGGTTTGTGACCAGAAATGATTTGGCCTGTCAAGAACTGTTGGTCTCATCATTTACGATTTTATTTTGTGTATAAAAAATATTTAGAAATTCTAAGTTAAAAAATGTAAAAATTTTAATAAAGATTTTTTATAATATATTTTAAGGTCTGATGTATTAAAAATTGGTAATGTGGTATGTACTGTCCATGGTTTTCGGTTTTGTGTTTGACCACCCTTAACAAAATTTATTATACAGTTTACGTATAAAAAAAAAAGAGATAAGTTCGGTTTTTATTCCTCTTCGAAAGAAAGTTATTTTGGAGGGTTAATATCTGCACAAAGTATCTGCTACGCCAAAATTTATGCCATTATTAAATTGAAAAAAACATAAATTCTCTTTGTAGAAAATTTGTGATCAAAAAATTATGCGAAAGGCGGTTTCGTAGACATTTAAAACACGAAAAGTTTGCTATACGTCAATCGTAAAATAAGTACGCATAAGAAAACTTGTTCTTAAAACTTTCACATATTTATTATTTGTCAAAAAAATATATTCTGTTCAATCCTAATATGCAATACACCCCGCTCGTACTAGTACCACTTTGAAGTATCCGGAAGTATGCGTAAAGAAGCGCATAAAAAATATCGCGATAAATTTTAATCCTTAAGTAGATAACATTGTACTACTGAATTTACACGTGTAATTTGAGCGGGATCTGTCCCTCATTGTCACTAGACTGCGGAAGGCACGGTTTTTCGAGTGTATATGTTATGGTCCATTTATATAATCGGACATTTCGTATAATCCCCGGACAATATGAAAAATGTCCTATTCGATGTGGCAAAATAATAAATGTAATATACAGAATAAATATTAAATATAATAGTAAATATCACATTACCTGGGCATTATGCATAATACTTTTTGTGGACATTATGATTTAAACACCCTAATAACACACCTTTAAATAAACATATTTTTAATAGTAATATCGATATTGGGAACCGTTAACCTATCTTGACCAAATTCGAATTTAATTAAACGGCTTCTGACTGGACATAAACTGACTTAACCTAATCTACTTTGATATTAACCTAATTAACCTGCAAACAATCAAAGTGTTACAATTGTAGTACTTTTTTATTTGTGTCGGTTCGATTCCTGAATCAAACAAGTGATTTTTCCAAATTGCATGATTTTCTTCTTTTTATAAATAATAGTATGGATAGATTGTTTAAGCATTGATTCACTGTAATGCACTTTTTAATTGAAACTATATTCACGTGATCGTTAAATAAATATATGTAATGGCAAGTTATAAGTTACAAAAGGTATTTTGCTATAAAACACTAACCTCATACATGATTTATAATTTCTGAAGCCGATAAAATTAGATCACAGGCCTGCGTTTATTTCGCTTATATTGAATATTTATTTATTTTACATTTATTTTATTTCTTTGCTTTGCTTATATATAAACAGGTAAAACGGCGTAAAACGGTTGCGCGATCTACAATAACGTTAGCGATTCATACGGCGTGTTGCAAGATGGCTACTTAAAGTCGGTGACCCCATAAGGTAACCATTAATCCATCACGCATTGAATCAAAATTTTAAGGGCGAATACTGTCATATGATTGCTAAATGGCTTCGTTACGTAGTCACTGGTTAACGTAGCCTCCTTGTAACGCGCGTTTGACTCTCGTTATCCCGGTCGGTTCCATGATCTGTTGCGGTAAGGAGGTTTCAACGGTGTTTATCTCGCTCGACTACTTGTTGCGTGCTCGTTCCGCCCGTCTAGCGCATACATCTATTTACGTACAGTAAATCCTTGTGGCGGGAACTGGCGCGCAGTTTTTGTTCTCGGATCGAGCGGTCTTGGTAACGGTAAGCGTTTATGTACGCACCACCGTGTGTTGGCATGCGAGACTCATAAAATGTCCCGCGACCAAGTCAAATGTCGGTCGACATGGGTCGCCTGCCCCGACTGACGTTATTTCGAGAACAGCCCAGAATACCTAGGTTATGTTTTTCACAATGTGCTTTTTTTAATATGGCGTTGGCATAAATTTTCTGGGCACTGCGTTCGGTCGTTATTCGCATTTGATTTAAAACTATAACAGTAGATGTTATGAAATAATTATTACACAAAATTACTGGTGATAGGCAGGGCCATTGAATTATTTTGCAGCAAGCACAGGTCGTCGTTCCCACGCTCAATTTCTCGGTCTCTATCTCTCGATATGTCGTACTCTATCGTCGTCGTGTTTATTCGGCTTTGGTTCGGTGTAGCGCTCGTTGAATTAATAATATGTAATGTTATTGACACGACAACGATCCCGACGCCGCCACAGATAGCCGAGCTTATTATTGCAACTTTGTAGCAGATTCGAGTTTTGATTTAAATTGCAGGTCAATCTATACTTTGCTTAAAGGCGGGACACACTAATCATTAATTAATAACATATACTTTGTCCAGATAATCAACATTCAATATCCATACATTTTCGATATGTTATAAGTCGCGTGATATAGTCCTAAAGTAAGCAAGTATTATGCATGTGTTATGGTATAAATCCGCCTACCCGCATTGGAGCAACTTGGTGGATTTTAGCTCCAAGCGCCCTCGTGGGGGGGGGGGGGGCTGATCTCCTACAGTGGGGTATAAAAAGGGCTGATGGAATGGATGGGTATTACACAACTGATATACATTCTTAAACATTATAACATACAAATATTTTACACCCCAGATACGGAACAAATAGACATGTTCATGGACACAAATATTTGTCCTTCGCGGAAATTGAACCCGCGACCTTTGGTTCAGCAGTCAAAGTCTCTAACCATTCAAGCGGTCAGCCTAATTAATGTGTAATTGTGTTGTTACACTTAAGTGTAGCCATCCAAGTAATGTGATAATTAAAACGGCGTGACACACTAGTGTGGCCACGTCATTAGAAATGTGTGATTTAATTATTATATTAGGCTTATATTAGGTTTGCAAGGCCTAAATGGGCGGTAAATTTGAAGGGCGAAGATATTTCAATTTTTACAAAATGTACGCAATTAGTTATTTTATTATTATTATAATAGCTATTTTATTGGTAATTTTGTATTGATTTTCAAGTTTTGTTTTACATACAAATTTTTATGACACGAAACGAGCACCATTCTGAAATGTCTCTACACAGATCAAAGTCAAGTTCTTAATTCTAGAAATATATATTTTCTATCAAGTTGCTTACTGCACACAAATCACTCCTGTTTATTTATTTTTTTTAATTTCTTATTTATTAAAAAAGAATAATACAGAAAGACTTATTACTACAAGTTATAGTTATTGGCATAAGAATTTAAAATGCTCAAACTGTCCTATTTAAGTCAAGATTTATTTCTTTTTGCAAGAGTCCGACAACTTCAATTTGAGAATGCGAATTTAGTTCTTGAACTTACGATCATAATTACTTGCCTTGAAAGTTATGACTAGTACGGAACATCGATTTTCTACCAAAATTGTTTTGGTTCTGTATCTGAGTAATTAACCATAAATAAAACTTAGAACAAGGAATTGAGGAATGCGCTTTCTTGTTTTTTGTAATGAAGAACATAAGTTTCAAGTATGAGATGGCGCGTCGATCATTTTACAACACGAAAGTACCTTGTCAGATGCTAGTATAATGAATCTGTAGATTTAAGTAGTTAACAAGACTTAAAGGCTCGGCCGGGCAAGATGGGCTGATAAGACAGCGACGTCAGCATAGCATAGGTAGGTAAGTACTAGATAGGTAGGTAGTGGATGCCCCGTGATGCCCTGCTCTGCTCGCTCTGGTTGAGCATCAGCCAGACAAATTACTGCGGTACGGGCTTAGGCTCCAGGTTTCTGATGATGATCAGATTTTCCATTCCACAAATACTTTTAAGCATAGTTTTTACAATAAAACACATATTATATTACAGTTATTTAGTTATTCTAGAAACACATAATAGTACATAATGCACAGCAGACAATACAAATGACAAAACACAAAAAAGTTCTCTGCAACCATGACAGGAGGTGACTCAGCACACGCTGCAGGTGTGTATGACCACGCCCTCAACACTGATTTTCAGTTTCAGCCAGCCCCTACGTGAGGCCGCCGCACACGCCACATTAACCATTAACCATCATTTTAACCAAGCATTTATGTTTCTTGTACCAAAGAAACAATATTTCTTATAGGAAAAATTTACCATTTCTACGATTAAATGCGAAACATATTTCGTGGGAATGGAGAGGTTAAATTTTTTTATTCGCTATTGTGAAAAATTTAAGCCAAAAAAACAAAAGAGTGGAAGAATCATGAAAATGTCTCCACAAATAAAGAAGTTATAGGACATTAAAGTCACGCTTGCAAAAATAATTTCGCTCCATGCGACGGCTCAGCGTGTGACGTCACGCAACTCGAATTCAATGGAATGCAATCATTCGCGCGCTAACGAGTCGCAGGGTTTTGGTTATTTCTATAGATAAGACTGAATAAGAGTACTAATTTCTCGTGATGGCTGAGACCATTTAGTTCTAATTTGTCCGTTTTTTGGGCTTGTTTGAACCATATCAAGTTTTAGCTTTTTAGCTTTAAATAATTTGCTTTTAGACTATATTTTTTATGATTTAATTATAAATGTATAGTTTTCAGATTTTTCCCTATACTTGTAGTATAAGACGGTATTACTTGCGAAAAGTGAATGGGCAACTTTGTATGGGCTGCGTACCCAGTTTGTGTCAAGTTGTGGTATAAGCGATTTTAAAGGTAGTATCAATAGCTTTATTTTATAGTATGACACCAACCATGAAACACGTGCAAGGAAATAACTATGAGTTATTATATATCTCATATAATGAAATGTTATTTTTAGTTTTCAGAACTTATTGTACAACATTACTATATTACTAAGCATTCTATGTGGTTACCAATCGCTATTCCACTGCCGCTTGCACACCTACATACACCTAAGACTGGCCAAAAAAACTTGCAGGTATTGCATAGGCTCCGTCTCCATGCTGTATCTAGTTTAAGCATGTTGTTCTTGGATTTCTTATTAAAAAAACATAATTAAAGGCCAATATTGCGTAGGTTGAAATAATTAAAAAAAAGTTCTTTCATTTGTTTCGTAAATCTGTTTAGGAAACGTACTCATACTACGTGACCCATTTTTTTGAAACAATTTTATTGACTATTGTAGACTTGGACGAAATATAGGAACTTAGGTCGTAAAATAATAACAACAGAGAGGACGACGGTATAATTTGTGGTGCGGTGAGACGACGATGAGTAGGTCGTGTGACGTCACGGGCAGCGAGAGCCTACCAGTCAACCCGCCCGAAAATACGTAAATTTACATAATCTATTTCTCAGTCTTTTATTGACGAATTTCAAAGAAAATTTCACTGTCTTATTAGTTTTGGTCTATATTTCAATTCTATCGAGTTAAATATAATATTTTGAACATCATGAAATTGAATTGAAATTGTTCCATTGTTCACCTGTCTCGGTCTTGAGAAATAACTTGAAATGATAAAGAAATTTCGCTTATCTTTATATAAGTAGGAAACAGAAAATAACTTGATGAAGTAAACTCATTTGGTTAAAATAATTATTTTTACCTGTGTACCTACTGCGAGTACCAGGAAAGACTACATAATCGTTCGTTAATGATGCAGGCTAGGTTATGTTTCGGCATGGTGCATTCACATAATATGCTGTAGAAAGATTTATCAACGGATATCTTTAAGTTGTTTCACCACCATTCTAAATGTGGTATTAAATACAGAACGCTTTCTCTTGGAATTGGCTAATAGGTTTGTCTTCATATATTGAATCTTGCTGGAATACCGTTATGAGATGTAGGTCGGCTTTAATCTTTACGTTTGGTTTTGAGTCAAATATTATTAGCTGTTATAAAAGTAAACCTGTTTTACATTCAAAAGATGTACCAACGTACACACCACATACTGTAAAGCGTACACCCGTAGAGGCTGGGAATGTCGTATAACCAGTCTGTAAGTACCAGAAGCCCGAGGTTACCATTTTGCACTGGCAGCACCGGTAACAGCAAAAGCCTCAACGTTTTATTATATGAAAACGATTGTGCGCTCCCGTACGGACTTTCGTTGTAAGCTATGGAATTTTTTAATTTACATTTCAAGAGATCTCCGACTTTGCTAAGTAATGGCTTATTTATTAGTAACTAAATAAAAAGCTGAAAATCTGTGACGTCAAAGAACAACAAATCAAAGGTAGGTCTCTAGTAATTACCGCTGAAGGTTTATTATATGACCTCATTATTTTAGGCCCTATAGGCATATAGATTTATCAAATCAGGCTCACAGTGGTACGTGCACAGTTAGAATACAGAGGAACCTCTGTGCCGAATTGCCAAAAAATCCGTTGGAAAATAACGACCCGACGTTAAAGCGCTAACGGACAGACAAACAAACTACCATACTAAAATTATTAAAAGTACTACTTACCAATAGCGGTATAAAATTGTAGAAAAATTGAAACATTAAACATTTTGTTCTGGTTCTTGCAATAATCATTAACAATGCAGCGAAGAAAATATTTTTTCGAATTAAACTGCTTCGACTTAAAAATAACCTATATGGTTTGAGTTGTTCCCCGATGTATCAGACGCAATACTTTAAAATGCTTCATTAAGAGCTCTGCAATGCGAGACCTACACAAAAGCGCGCTCATCCAAGTAATTTGTCCACCAACATTCATTATCATGAGGGAAGCTTCAGAGTGCATTCACTAGCACAACGACTATCAAAAATATTCGACAAGCACTAGCTCACAACCAACGTCTTGGGGGTCTATTCCCATTTCAGTCGCTAATCCTTTTCTAGCGCTAATATGCGAACATTGTTATTTAGTGAGCGAGCATGTGGTTTTGCCCGTAATCACTAGAGATTGTAATAACAGCTTAAAATTGCCAACGATTTTCAGCAGGTAGCTTACAAAAATTAGCTGGCTATATAAAACGCTTAAAAAGCTTATAACGCTTTATGTATTTTTTAACGCCTAAATACATCTTTGAATAAATATTAATTATGGCACCAAAAAATAGCATTTTCTTTTAGTATAAAAATGCAATCTTTTCAATCAATCTATGGAATCAATCAACACTTTTACAAACGCTCACGTTAGCTTTTTGTATACCGGCCGACGCAGCTAAAAAGTATAAAGTTACTATGGACAAAATTATTGAGTTTTAATTAATTTTCTTAACGTTTCAAGTTTTTTTTTTAATTACGTAATGATGCTAACGTATAGAAATTATTGCAGAAATATGATCACTCTGCTACTATCACACACAACGTATCTACCTACCCCACGAATTTAAAAGCTTTTAACGAAATATGCTTATAAATATAAACATTACAAATGCTTTTTAACTTCCCGCTATCCAAGGGAAGTTATTGATTGGGATCCAATTTTCGCAAATCGGGTTTTCATCAGATCTCCACGTTTTGAGGTCCAGAGAAGCCATTCTGACCTTTTTTGGCTGGACGTCCGTACACGTGTGTGTGTATATATATATATAACTTCTTTTTGTCATACGATATCTTGAGAACGGATTAACCGATTAAGACCCGCGATACGGCGTTTGAAGGGGTCATCGAGACTTAGATCTGATCAGATTTTGAAGTCAATCGGTCGAGCTGTTTCAAAAATATTCAAAATTTGTTTTGATTGAAAACAAATTTTTTTGACATTTTTCTGTAAACAACTTTGAGATTTTCTAACTGATCTACTTGAAACATTATCTACGTTTTTGTACATAAAAAACTGCATCGAGTGCTGCGAAAATATCAAAATAGAACGACGCGTTCAAAAGATATCGCTGTTCACAAATTTCCCAAAATGTGTTTTTTTGACATAACTTTGAGATTTTAAGATCAATCGGTTTTTGGTTTTACACACAAACTTTGTGCTTACAAAATTACATATGATGCCGTAAATCGCATTAAAATCGAACGACGCGTTCAAAAGATATCGTACTCTACAAATTTCCGAATAATTATTTTTTAACATAACTTTTACATTTTACGACCAATAGATTTTTTTATTTTACACAAAAGTTTTGTGCTTACAAAATTGCACAGAATGCCGTAAACAGCATTAAAATCAAACGGAACGTTCAAAAGATATCGCAGTTCAAATATTTCCAAAATAACATTTTCTTTGAGATGTCCCAGATTTCTGAGCTTGAGAACTCTAAATGTATAGAAATTCTGTTTTTGGGCTTGGAGAGCTCGGAAAATGAATATTATGAGGTCGAAGAGGTCAAAAACCACAAAAATCGATATTTTGAGTTAAAAGAGTTAAATAGCTTTCTAATTTTCGAGCGCTTTGAACTCGAAAATAGCGGGAAGTTTCAGGGATGGCCTGTAGGGTCAACTGATTTTTTTATAAGCGTGCTGTATTAAAAGCTTTTCGTTTAAGCGTCCATCTCTAGTAATCACACGACCATTGCTGGCATTTTTGATGCGGACGCGAAAAGTCACTCGCGTATAGTACAAACTACGTCTGGTCTCTAAGCATTTGTAAATTACGTACCTACTCGTGATTTTAGAAATTGTATTCGAATTAACATTAGCGATGACCGTTAATTTGCAGACAAAATATACTAATAGATTACAAAATACCTACGCCTTTGTGTTGGCGGTACAACTTACTGTCACAATTCGCATTCCTACTCGAATCCAAAATCCCTAAAGTGCCTAGACTGCCCGATGTAAGTAATAATAACATAATCACTTCGATATGTAGCACGTCTCGGGGTATTATATTTATATATACGTTAACAGTCACAGCAGCGCCCCGTCCCGTCGCCGTCGTCGTCGCCGTGGCGTTATAGCCTATGGGCCGCACGTAAATTAAAATGTGTCCGCGCAATGATTAGCATCCCATTAGTATGTGCGGCAGAGCGACGTTTGCCAAGCACTCGCTTCGAGAAACGTTTGAATAGCGGTACTGGAAGCCTCCTCGGACGGTACTTGGGGCCGGAAAAGGAGACTCGCCTCTATTCAGTATACGAACGCAGCACCCTATACGCTGTGTAGTAATGTGATAAAGCACTCGCGTCGAGTCGAGCGTACGAGATTCTAATGGGTGTGATCTATTTCTTTTTAATTTTATTGTCAACAGAACTTTTGAAATTAAAAATGATAATATCGTATACATCACAACAACGTCAAGGCCCCAAACTAAGCATTAGCTTGTGTTTTGGGTAACAAAGGAAGACACGACATACATATAACAACCGAGACCCGGTACCAATATCAATATTCATCATATAAATACTGACACGACCTGGGGTACGAAACCAGGACCCCAATATTTGTAGACAGAGTCGCTACCCACTTGGCCAAGCGGTCGTCACGGTCGTCAAACATGCAATGAGGTTCTTAAGCTATTTTTTATTTAGGTGAATATTTCGCGAGATATGAGTTGCGTAAATCATTACCAACGTGTACATGCTACGACACCCGGCCAGTTTTATAGTAGTACAGAATAGAGACGAAATCTTGAACAATTCATGTTGTAGTTAGAATCGAAAACACTAGCGAGCACCCGCGGCTTCGCTTGCATGGATTTAAACCCTTGTGCATGAGACTGTATTAAGGTTTATGTTACAACTTTACAAAAACACAGAAGCATTTCATTTTTAGTCTCGAACTAAAAGGTTAAATACCAATTTTAACTCTTTTACCCCCTTAAAGGCTATGAATACTAAAATAGATCTTTTATGATTTCCAACTGAAAGACTAAATGGGTACCAAATTTCTTTGTTTCAACCTTAAAAATAACGAGATTTCCGTACGAATTTTCATATACTGTTTTATTATTCCCTTAAGAATTAAATTTCCACAATCTATTTTTTTAATTTCTAACCATAAAGCCAAAAAATAATATTTATAATTTTAAATGTAAGAATGACGCAAGTCCCTTACATTTATCCTTCTATCTCAAAATTTTATCCTTAATTTACTCCTTTACAGGTTTTATTTCTAACAATCTTAAACAACATAATTAGTTTCAAACCCAAAGGGCAAATACTAATTTTCATGAATTGTATTTAAAAATGGCAAATTTCCATTCAAAAAATTCCTTTTAATTGGATGCATACATCAATTAAAATTAATGTCCAAAATGCAACATGATACGAAAGTGAAAACTAATGTCCAAATATACGATTCGCTTAAGAGGTTTTTAAAAATGACGAAACTTCCGTCCAAACTTTCATCTCTTATTTCACTCCCGTGAAGTTTAAATTCTCAAAAATCTTGATACACTTCATGTTTGGTTTCTGGGTCTAATGCTGAATGCTAATTTTAATTGTTTAACTTTAAGAATGACGGAAATCCTATACAAACTTTCATCCTCTATCCCTTACGGGTTAAATTCCCAGAAATTTTGAAACACTGCATGTTTACTTTTTGACCCACACACTAAATACCAATGTTCATCATTTTAACCTTAAGAATGACGGAATTCTCAAAAACTATCAACCCCTATTTTACTCCCTTAAGGGTTAAATTCTGAAAAACATCTTGAAACACTACATGTTTAATTTTTGACCCGACAGCTGAATACCTGGTTTCATGGTTTAAAATTTAAGAATGATAGAAACCCTGCACAAATTATTGTCCCCTATTTTACTCCGTTAAGGAGTTAACATTTTTTAAATCTTGAAATAGTTTTTAGTTTCTGTTTAAAAGTTCATGCATTGATGAAATTTTCGTACAAATTTTATCCGGTATTTTGCTTCCTAAAGTGTTAAAATTCAAAAAAAAAAATGAAATACTGTGTATTTACTTTCTGTCCTGAAGTCCAAATACCAATTTTCATGTATTCCATTTCAATAATGATGTATTTTCATACAAACTTACACCCTATTTTATCATCTTAAGGATAGAATTTCCTTTCTTCGTGAATGCTTACATCATAAACCTAATGTCCAAATATTATGTGATCCTCTTCAGCGATTGCGAATCGGCGCTGCGTTATGAGTGAGTGAATGAGTGGTATTATGTTGTTATTATATACATCATACTAACGGCCGCCCGCAGCTCGGCCCGCGTGGACTACGTGTTTAAATTTGGATAAATCCGTTTAGGTATTTTAGCGTTAAGAATAGCCTATCCCACTGGAACTGTGTATTTTCTGGGATAAAATTTACCCTGTGTGTTATTCCAAACTTTACAATACCTTCATACAAAATTTCATCAAAATTCGTTCTGCCATTTCATGAAAAATATTTATTCCACAGGAACCGTGACTTTTTTCCGGGAAAAAAGTAACCTATATATTATATGTTATTCTGTTGTATAAGCCATATAACGGTAGAGTTTCACCCAAATACGTTCAGCCTTTCTTGCCTGCTTGAGTAAATAACATCCAAACATACAAACTTTCACATTTACCTACAATATTAGTAGGATATACTTGTAATTAGCCGACCGCCGCATGTAGCTAGCGTCTGTGAATAATTTTATTTTCGCTCTTTAATTATATATTACTTTTCAAATGTGTTTTTAATGTAATTTCCGTTAATTTATATACATTTCAATTTTGCTATATTCAAAGCCGGCGGTTAATCTAGCTGGCTTAGAACTGGTTTCGGTTATCTCAAAGCTCGCTCAGAATTCCGGTTGTTTTAGCCGGGTCGTCGCGCCGTGTTTGACCAAATTTCCATATTAATGCCCCCAAATTCTGTGTTCACTTGTGTGTGAGCACAGGGTTGAATAGTTCAAATACAAAAACTTTAAAATATTATAATAATTCTCCTAATTTGTTAACTACAAACTAAACAAGTAATTAATTCTCTGTTTGTTGCAGATGATGGATTTGAAGAAAACTAGATATTTCATAATGCATTGTTGTATTTTTTTGCTTACAATGTACCATATTTTTTACACGTCTACAGGGTGAGGTTTTAATGACCAACCAAATTTTCATATAATGACCTTTGATAAAAATCCGTTGGCCGTCTTGTTCCTTTTTAGTATCGTTTAATAAGAAAATATTCAGTTAAGACTACGTAAACTTTTCCCAAAAGTACCAATATACTAGTCACCATATACAGTGCACGTGCAGGCGCCCCGCCCACTTGCCCCATGCCCCGCCCTTTCGTATGTAAGTAGAAGGTAGCCAAATTTTGTTAAAAAATATTTAGGATATACTTATTGACTATGAATATTTGACCTATATTTGTATTTACGTAATGAGGTCTATTGGTGATACCTAATATCTAGAAAAAATTTGGCTGGTTACTAAAATCGCATCCTGTATAGATAAATAGAAAAATACCTGGAATGAGGAAATACCGGACTAAGATATCGTATCTTGATTAAATTCAGAACTAACTTCCGGCTTTGCTTTCGTCCACGTGGCATACTTTTATTCTTACAGTTCCGTTCCTAAAAATAACACTGATATAACAACCTGTAACAAGGTGAACAAGGTTTTAACAACCATCCTAATTTTAATGTAATGATCTTTGGTAACAAACCGATGGCTGTCTTGTTTCCTTTTAGTATCCAACAAATAAAAAAATCCACAATCCTTTCTCGAAAAGACCAATATGTGTAGTATTTTTATTGGTTCCGAGTAATATCCGGACAGGTTACGTTTTATTTACTCTGAACTGAACTGAACTCACGGGCGCCGCTTTCGATTCGCAAACTGGGTCGACGCACAGAACAAACGTACGCTCATGCTGAGTCCTCTTCATCCACTAAACGGCACAGCTGTTATAATTTCTTCGCCCGCTGCTGATTGATGCTTTTAAGACCCAGTACACTGTGTATTTTAGGCGGCGATTAGTTGTTCTTAGTTTTATTCAATAGGGATCGATAGTGGTTTTCGATAGTTCGATCGCTCGATTTTTAATCGTCAAATGCGCGCACTGCCATATTATAACTCCATCCAAACTGATTCCCTGAACGATCAAGCCATCGGCCAACTACAAAATAACTAGTGCGTGCTGGCCCTTAGGTTAGCAGATTGCCTTATCTTAGTCTCAAGGTCTCGGGCGCGTGTCACAAAGAAGGCAACCAAACGTTATAAAATAATTTATTGTGAAAATGTAACCTATATTTTTTATTTACGTAATGAGTGTAATGATGTCTATTGGTGATACCTAACATCTAGATTTTTTTTAGATGGTGGTTAAAATTTCACCCAGTCAGTATGTTATAGGGATTGGCTTGTATACCGGAACTCACCGAACCACGCTTTCTTTTAAATTTACAGCACCATCGGGTGCTGTAAATTTAAAAGAAAGTTTGTTCAATGTGATAGCGAACATTTCGTATATAAATTGCTCATGTTTCATAGGTATTTCACCTCAGGTCAATATGAATTGTCAAGGTCCAAAATTAAAGCACTGCGCTGCGCTTACGTCTACCTTCCGATCTATCGATTGATTCAATCGCTTGTGTACTAAAAGAACTAAAGGTAGACGTATTTATCTCTGTGATAACTCGGAAAAGAAGAACATTATTTATACAGTTTTTTTTTTTAAACATGTTTACCACTTTTTTCCGAGTTATCACATAGATGAATACATCTGTCTACTTTTAGTTCTTTCCTGTTTCCGGTCGCAGCTCATACATTTGGTCATCTATGGCCCTAAATATGAAAAACTATTGGCAGATGTGTAGCTCACTGATATTGAGCTGTATAAAATTATGTTTAGCACTAGTATAGCACTGCATGTTTCGTAAACAGGATTTTTTTTAAACTTAAGAAACTTTCTTTGATATTAAAATACCTATTCAACGAGGCACGAGGTGTGTACATGTTTTTTCCACTTGCCATGTATACTTAATTTTTTTTTTAAAGTAATGAAATTTATTGACTTGGCAACTTGACGTCGGCCTTTTGAAAATACGTGATCAGGACCTCTGCTTTACGATTTTTTTTCGTTTTTAGAATAATTGTGAACGTCTGCTTGCAGTCCTTGAGGCAGGTGTATACTTATATAGTATGTTTTTTTTATAACCTTTTTCTAAGCACTGTCAATTGACAATGCAGAAGCAATTTGTTGTAATACGTAATTTTCATAGCCTTCGAAAACATCCTTTAACAGTTTAACTATGCCTAATGTGCACTGCATATACTGCAGGATATTCAGAGCTAAGCACTTCCGCTCTCGAGTGGTTTCATGCATGAACATGACATGAGCACATCATAAAGTATATAGTACTTACTCCTTTTTACCCGACTGCGGTAAAAGTAAGTATATCTGTAGCCTAAACGGCTTGATGGATTTTCAATATGGCCTCGACAAATCATGAAGAGTGGGAATCAATATTATTTTTTTTTAAATTTTTATTTGCAACAATATGACAAACGAAAGCTAATGAAAAATAGCCCATTCCAAATATATAGATCATATTTTATAACATTTTTATTCTAACATTTTGGCATGTTTTGAAAACAGTGTTTTTAACGGAAAAAAAAGTTTGTTGGGGCTGTTACCAAAACTAAAGTAAATGCGGCCTAATTATTAAAACTAAGAAGTTTGAAATAAACTAAATTATTTAAACCAGTAAACCCGACTGTAAAGCCACTTCACTGAAGACAAAAAAAGCTGTTAACTGAAAAGAGAAAAACAAGTCATTTTCTATAGAAATTGGTTACAAACCAAAGTAGGGTGAACTATGCGATGTTTTTTGTCCCATACTATTTATTATATCTATCTATCTATATTGATAAAATTGAATTGTCTGTCTGTCTGTCTGTTCCGGCTAATCTCAGAAACGGCTGAACCGATTTCAATGAAACTTTGCAGACGTGCAGAAGGCATTACCGCGAGTGACATAAGCTACTTTTTGTCTGTCTGTTTGTCCATCTGTCTGTCTGTTTGAGTTGATCTCCGAAACGGCTGAACCGATTTCAATGAAACTTGGCAGACCTGCAGAGGGTATTGTCGGGAGGGACATAGGTTGCTTTGTCTGTCTGTCCATTTGTCTGTCTGTTTGAGCTGATCTCAGAAACGGCTTAACCGATTTCAATGAAACTTGGCAGACGTGCAGAGGGTGTTATCAGGGGTGACATAGGCTGCTTTTTATCTGTCTGTCCGTGTGTCTGCCTGTGCTGGCTAAACTCCGAAACGACTAAAGCGATTTCAATGACGTGTCTATGTGACCACTTGACCAAATTTTTAAATGCATATATTTTCGAAACCATCAATCGTAGACCTATCGCGTTAGTACTCAAACTTGATGTTTTGACGTATTTATGTGACCACGTGACCAAATTTTTAAAAGCTTATATTTCCGAATCTATCAATCGCAGACCTATTGTGTTGGTACTCAAACTTAATGTTTTGACGAGATCTATGTGACCACGTGACCAAATTTTTAAAAGCTTATATTTTCGAATCTATCAATCGCAGACCTATCGTGTTGGTACTCAAACTTAATGTTTTGACGAGATCTATGTGACCACGTGACCAAATTTTTAAAAGCTTATATTTTTGAAACATCAATCGCAGACCTATATTGTTGGTACTCAAACTTGATTTTTTGGCAAAATCTATGTCACTACAGGACCAAATTTTTAAAAGCTTATATTTTCGAAACTATCAATTGCAGACCTATCGTGTTGGTACTACAACTTGATGTTTTGATGAGTTCTAAGTTTTCATTTCTATCGGCAGTCCCTATAACTGCCAACAAATTTTTTGTCTGTCTGTCTATCTGTAAACTTTGCAGACGTAGAGAGGGCATTATCGGAGGTGACATAGGCAACTTTTTGTTTGTCTTTCTGGCCGTCTCTCTGTTTGTTCGAGCTAAACTCTAAAACATTTAAACCAATTTTAATGAAGTTTCGCAGACGTGAATAGAGGGTGTGAGAAGTGACATACACTACTTTTTGTTTGTCTGTCTGTCTGTCTGTCTTTATGTATGTTCGAGCTAAACTTTTAAAATTTTTAATGAAACTATGCAGCCATTAAAATAGGTTGTCAAAAGTGATATAGGTAACTTTTTTCCCATGTGGTTCTCTGTCTGTCTTTTTGTTCCGGCTAATCTCCAAAACGACTAAACTATTTCTATGAATCGTCGCAGACATAAAAAGGAAGTTATCAAGAGTGAAAGAGGTTGATTTTGTCTGTGTGTTTGTTTGTCTGTTAGGGCTAATCTTTGAAACGGCTGATCTGATTTTAATGAAATTTTGCGAACATGAAGAGGGCGTTGTCGAGAGTGAAAAGCAATTTTTTTTATTTACATATAGAAAATCGTAGTGTCTCAGTCTGTCTGTCTGTTCCGGTTAATCTCCAAAACGGCTGACTGATTTTGGGACCGACTTATAGGATAGCTATTCTTCTTGTTAAAATGGCTAAATGGATTTGTAACAAATGTGGTATAGAAATTTCTTAGGTAGTTAATTTTCAGAATTTTCTAGAAAGTGTCACAATGTTCTGGAGCGTCGCGTTCCTATAACTGTCCTAATACAACTGTGTAGTCACCGCGAGCGAAGCCCGCGGGCGGAAAGCTAGTAAATAATAAAATATATCGCACTATCACATAAATATGATTTGAACGGTGTAAGGTAATTACAAGCGTATGACAAACAAAAACTACAAAACATATTTTTTTGTAAAATCTCTATTTTCACATAAAAAACATCGCCAAACTTATTTTGGTTATTGGTTTGTTTGTCCCAACTGCAGTGCCTTATACCATTCAAATTATATCTGTATGATAGTATATTTTAATATCTGCTTAATTAGACATTATGCAAAAAACATTGCATGATGCATTCCACGTTGTATAAACCAAATTATATAGAACGTAGCAAATTTTTCACTTTAAGTTCATAACTTTTTTATTTTCAGTGATGTTGTTTTGCAGTCGGTTGTTTTCGCAAGTTTGGAGCACCGTAAATCCAAAATGTAGTGCTAAAGAGCTAACAGAGTTGCCGTTAATGTTGTTTACGATATGTTTATCGCTGTTTAATACCTTTATTTATTTTAATACATAATATTTAATAATTTCCTTTGCTATCTTTCTGTGTACATGTGTTGCCCCTCCCACAGATTACTCACTTTTTATAGTACGTATACTGGTCCAAAACTGATATACTGGAGAAGAGACGCGGTTTGAACGTCGAAATCTCTAGAATTACCGGATCGGCTCTTTGTTTATTGAATTTTTTCAAACAAAACTTGCTTGACGAAGTTATCGCCAGAAGTGTCACGGAAACCGCTCCGACATTCCACGCGTGCCAATGACACTAATCAACTAAGTTAGCTGAGATTTCACTGTTGTAACGTACTTGTTTTGAATACTGTCACGGTTTGGTTATTATTATTCATATAACTTGTTATAGGTGGTAATCAATTGACAATTCCTAAATTTTTGAACAATTGTCAGTTATATTTTATTTCCATAGAATAGGCAATTTTAAGAAACTTACAGCGCTATCCACACCTAAACACAGTGACGTATGTATATACCCTCGCGCAAACACTGTTCTATAACTTATTGATCTGTAATGTTCTCTCTGAGCAGTATGCCCTTTTGTTAGTAAAATACCGTTGGGAGGAGTCCTGGCCACTTAGAATACAGGTTTTTATAAAATCTAGTTTAGGCGCCAGTCTCCACAAACAATAATTTATTACACTGTACTATATTTGCAACATTTAATTTTGTTTGTGGTGATAATAAACAAGTTTTAATTGTTTTTTAATTAGATAATTTTTTTTAGATCGGTATTTACGTAGAAAACAACTATTACTACACTATTACTATCGACAGTTCTGCGACTCACATTGATTTTATAAATATGCAACGGCAATGGCTAACTCATAATTCCATCCCGTGACGCTATAAGAATTTTCAGTATATTACATCTACATAAGTACCGATCCAAAAACTAAAATTTTCAAATTAGTTTAAAATTGCCTATTCTTTCGAAATAAAATATAACGGAGTTTAGTTCAAAATTTGGAAATGGTCAATTAATACCTACCACGAAAACCAAATATTTTTTATATATGTAATAAAATATTTGTTGCTGTGACGTAAATATTTACGACCGGATAAATTTCTTGTCACACTAATTTTAGAAATACAGAAAACGAGAAACACCACGGCACATCTTTCCTCTAACGAGATGACTTAACTGTTACGAAAAATAATTTTCAAAAAAAATAAAAGCCGACTTCAAAACCATAAACTAAAAATTAAAAAATAAAATTTTCACTTTAAAGAAAGGAGCATTAACAGGCGGCATATAGTTAATGAAGTCGGTTCCTACTCACTCAGACACTTTAAATTGTGTTCTATATTTGTTATAGTTATAAATATATCATTGTTGTAATTATTATTACCTGGTAAGTACCCATTTAAAGTGTCTGAGTTGGCACCGACTTCATTAACTATATGCCGCCTGTTAATGCTCCTTTCTTTAAAGTGAAAATTTTATTTTTTAATTTTTAGTTTATGGTTTTGACGTTGGTTTTTTTTTTAATTATTTTATTTTTCAATTTTTAGTTGAACGCATCTGTAACTTATTTGTATTTAGTATAAATGGGTCTTCTAAACGCGCTACTCAAATGAGACAGCGCCGCGATTACGCAATTTCAATTCAGTGTCAAATTGACGCATCAGCATGCCTAGTAGGTAGTGGTATTCCTATGTAAAACTTCAATCTTAATTAGGTATTATTTTTGTGCGAACTGAACATTTTGGCATATTGAACCGCATGAAGTAAACCCAACAAAAAGTAACTTCAAAAGGTAATGTCTATGGTCTCCATCATCAGACCTGTAATGGTACTTATAACTCTATAATATAACTATAATCTAACTATAACTATATAAGTGCAAAGTTCTCATCAATAGAAATGAATTAAGTCCAAACACCAGGTAATTGTTGTAAATCGTTAAGGAGTTCCTTCGACTGTGTATGGTTTGCATCATCAGACCTGTAATGGCACTTATAACCCATATAACTGCAAAGTCCTCATCAATAGAAATGAATTAAGTCCAAACACCAGGTAATTGCTGTAAATCGTTAAGGAGTTCCTTCGACTGTGTATGGTCTCCATCATCAGACCTGAAATGGCACTTATAACCCATATGGGTGCAAAGTTCTCATCAATAAAAATGAATCAAGTCCCAACACCAGGTAATGGCTGTAAATCGTTGAGAAGTTCCCTCGATTGTCTTTCGGCTCCATCATCAGATCGATGCCCGACCTTCATTAAATAGTACTACTGGTAGTACTCCATAAAAATACTTAAAATACGATACTTTAAAGTACCATTTTCGAAAATTACCCTCGATTTCTCTGAGATGCCGTCATCAGATCCTGGTTTCCTTATGGTACCACTCCGGAGATATCTCCCTTACACAAAAAAAAAATAATCATCCAATTCGGTTCATAAACAACGAAGTTATCCCTGAACACACGTAAAAAAAAACATATACGGTCGAATTGAGAAACCTCCTTCTATTTTGAAGTAGTTTATAAACCGGGAAGCAAGCAATGCTTTTATCACATCGATGAGTTATTAAATTATAATTTTAAACTCAGGCCGTTCATTTCTAGATACCAAAAAATTATTTAGATAAAATAGATACTTATCTTTCTCGAGTAGGTACCCCACTACAACTCTGTGTAAAAAATGGTTGGTTAGGAAAAGTGGCTTCCAAGCAGTATATTTGAATTTATTTCACTTCACACAAGTGTTCGACTCATTGTCCCTAGTAAAACGCATTATGTATATCTACTGAAACTTGGAAAAGGAAGGAAGCAAAGTGGATACTTCAGAAATTCAGTATGTAGTATATCTCCAGCAATCTCGAAAAAAAGATTTCTTTGCCATCGCGACTTAGATGTCGACGAGAAAATTAAGGTGGCCAAAGTAGTTGATAAATCTAGTTTATTTTAATGGTTAGTTATCTTAACACCTTTGTTAATGTATTCAGCTAAAGGATAGATAGCTATGGGAAAATTACCCTAGTATAATAAATAAATAAAAATGTCTGTGTGTTACTTCTCTGGTTGAAATTACCCTGAGAGTGTCCATCATCAGTCGAGCAACGGATGACCCCGAAATAAAAAACGAAGAAAAAAAAAATATGTGTTAGCGGAAATTATGGTTCCTCTAACGTAATTATGATGACGCGTAGTGGTTTTTTAGATGTTGAAATAATTAAATGTTCCATCTCCACTTACAGTAATATTTTTGATACCGTGACAATTGGCATAAAAGTATAAATTTTTTTATTAATATGTAGTTCTTTTTCACAATTTCATATTGTTTGTATTGACGAATAAATCTGGTAAAAACAATATTTTATTGATATGATAATATAATAATATCATTATTATATATTATTATTTTATTTTATTATAATATATGGGTAAATATTCACCTAAGTCCTAAACCAGTCAAGTTAAAATGACACAATAATGATTTTATACGGCGTCGTAACGCCGTAATAAGCTTACAGTTATTGTATAAAATACTGCGTGAAAAACATTTGTATTGAATATCGTGAGCAACGAAAGCTCACGATATTCAAATAAACAAATACAAAAAATTCTATGCGGGATGAATATATATTATATTTAAATCTAATTCACATGCTCGACACATCAAGCTGCTACGACACTACGACAGAAAAAGAAATCCGCATCCAAATCGGTTCATCCGTTTGGGAGCTACGATGCCACGGACAGATACACAGATACACACACAGGTCAAATTTATAACACCCCTCTTTTTGCGTCGGGGGTTAATAAATATGGGCATATATGCTCTGCTAACCGCGCGAAGCCGGGGTGGGTCGTTAGTAAACTGCCTATGTACGTATACGTACGTACCTCCCAGGCGAGCGGAGCCGTGGGCGAAAAGCTAGTTTGAAAATAAAATATAGCACATATGTTATTCGCTCTAATGTAGCTTTCTATAGGTGAAACAATTCTTGAAAGCAGTTAAGTAGTTTATGAATTTATCTGTAACAAACACAAAATCAAATCTTTCCTCTTCATAATGTCAGTGTAGACAAGTTTAATATCCATTTCCCAATGCAATGAATAAGATGTAATTTTAAAAAACACGACACTATAATAGAACCGCGGGAACTAGAATGAGAGAAAATAGTTTCGGAATGTCATGTATGAACTACGCAAGTAAATTAATTAACCCGCCCTCGCCCTTGAAGGACATGTTGTAAACTTTGGCGGTCACATCTCCCTTCAAGAACTTTACGTATATTTATATAGGATAAAAGGGGTCTTTAACCGTCTGATAATTCGAGATATTTTTAAACTTTTCAGTATTATTTCGTTACAATAAACGCCGGTGTTCATTTTTATAAAACACTAGGTGTTTGCCTACGGTTTTACCAGCAGACATGTATGTAACATTTTATTTAAGGACGTAATTACAAAAGGTGACAGCTCGAAAATAGGTTTTACTTGACAGCTTGCTTACTACTACACGCGCATCTGCACCACTCACACATACTTGGCGCTTTTAACTAGCCTTGATCATTATTAATTTCATTTATTGAAGAAATAGTTTTCTTATACGTCAGCTTTATAAATGTTGCTTTATTTTAAATAATAATACCTAGGACATCCCACACAGCGCCATCTAGTTCCAAACCAAGCAAAGCTTGTGTTATGGGTATAAGTTAGGATGTGTCTTAAAGTTTCATAAAAAATTAATTAGACAATACTATACTGTGCCATAGTTATCCTATGATGAGTTTTGCAAATCAATTTTATGAGTGCATTTTGTTTGTGATACGTGGCGAAGCCGAGTTCGCATTGAATGAGGTGCCTTTTTCATTTCCCATTTTGTCAACTTCAACTATTTTTTATTCTGGACCAATTCAACATCGATTTCTAAGAACCTGTATGGTCTTCCATCACTAATCTTTGGTCAGATGGCCAGAACTAAAAATAATGGCTGCCATTTGAAACTTTTTTGTTTCTGGATCCATTGCGTTCAATATCGATATTTATGGGTTCGCGTGGTCTCCCATCAGGAATCTGTGGTCAAAATTGGAAAAAAAAAATGGCCACTAGTTTAAACTTTTTTGTTTTTAGAGTGTTTGCTTTCAAAATTGATATCCGCGTGGTCTACGATCACGAATCTGTAGTCAAAACTAAAAAAATGGCTGCCGTTTTGAGCTCTTCGTATTCGAAACGAGTGCTTTCAACATCGATATTTGTAATCAAAACTGATAAAAGTGTTCGCCAGTTCGAACTACTTTCTTGCTAGGCCTTAACTACTAAAATAAAGTCTGTTCCGTACAGACTAAAATTTTATTATTATTTGGTACATACTACAAAAAAACAAGTCTGTTTACATTATTACAACAACGAATAATACTTTTTTTTAAATACATTTGCTATTGATACGGTCTTTATGACATCCAAACTTGTACCGTAATGTTGTATTTTACAGTACTAGGCCTTTTTTACTTTACACCAATCACAAACAAGCATTCTGTTTGTAACGCTTGCGTAAACCACGAAAAGCAACCCGCTTACATCTACCTAATTTTAAACGCAAATGTATTGAAAAACGTCGTATGATGCTCGTACTCAGTAAGCTGGCTATTATCGGTTTATAATAAGCACTCGGCTTGGCCTCCTACCTCATATATATATATTATATGATATACTTATATGTACTTCGACTATAATATGCAGCTTACCGTTCTTGCATCATAATGTACTATTTTAGAATCATATGCATACAAATGTCTTATACTTACATATGTTTATTTATTGCAAAATAAACATTTACAGCAGACAATATTAATAAAAATTCATTATTCCTTAAAACCATACAGTAAAATAATTTGATAGCAGCGTTTAGTTTTAATAGAGTCATAAATGTCACTTCACGGTATCGAAGTGATATTACGCAATTTTGTGTGGTTGAAGAACAGTGCGCGGGGATTTCGAGGAGTGGAAGACCGGCGCGCAAAGACCTCGCGCACTGAAACTCGGACTTAAACTCGCCATCTTACACGAGCTAGCTAGAGTATGAGTGGTTAGATGGTAAACACAGAAGAGGGCTTCTAGTCAATTCGTACTTTTATGATAAAAACAGTGATCCTCTCGGTCCAGCCATCTTTTGTTTGACTATAAATTTGGCCATCCGCAGTGCAAATTCAAAATTACATATTTGGTATCTCGACGATGAAACCTTAAGCAGAGATTTCCAGACTGTTCTGTCAGACTTGTCTTATGTTAAAAACGAATTCAGTACCATCGGCTTAGTATTAAATTAACATAAATGCGAATTGTATATTTTTCAGATAAAATTGATCCCATCAAAAACAATACTTGTCAAAAAAACCAAGTCTCGCAACTCAGTTGTTCTGCGGTAAAAAGAAATGAGATCCATGTAATACCAAGTCGGTTATTAATTTATTCGGTTATAAATATATTGAGACTTGGCCATCGCCTGAAAACACGTGTAAATTCAATCGCCTGAAAACACATGTAAATTCAATTATTTAGTGCGATGGCCAAGTCTCAATATATTTATAACCGAATAAATTAATAAACGACTTGGTATTACATGGATCTCATTTCTTTTTACCGCAGAACAACTGAGTTGCGAGACTTGGTTTTTTTGACAAGTATTGTTTTTGATGGGATCTCATTTCTTTTTGTATTTTGTAGACAGTTCTACTTTTTTCCTTTTCGGTACCTTCTACTTATTGTATATATGTATATCTATATATATATAGTTTTTCTAATATATATTATACAACCTTACGCACTCGTAATAAGTACGAATACGCACGTAGGTACGTTTTTTGCATTAAAAAATAATTTAATACACGTGTTTTCATGACGGGAATACCCATTTTTTGCTCGATTTGGCAGGGGCACTACCATGCGCCTATATTTATATGGGACTAGCTTAAACCCGCGGCTTCGCACGCAATATAATAATAACTGCCGTAATAAAACATCGTTACGAATAAAGCCAATATTGAAAAATTTAACTGAAGACTTGGCTGTATGGGCTTAATTTTTTTTTGCGGTCTTTTCTAGATTTTTTAGTTTTTCCTTGATTCATACACCAAACACTACTTATATTCCAAATTTGAAGCTTCTAGGTCTGCTAGAAGTGCCTTAGAATTTTGATGATCGGTGAGTCAGTGAGTGACAAAATTAAGAAATTTGACCCGTTATAATTTCTTAAAAATACTGGTTCAAATTGAAAATATACGTGTAATATGCTTATATAATATGCCTGCATGGTTACTGAAAATTTCAGTCTTCTAGTTTTATCCACAACGAAGTTACAGGGGGTCGAAAATGGTCTGAATTGCTTCGAGAAAAGGATGGTACGGCCGTGACGCTTTTTCGCTCGACTTGGTGGGGGCACGGCCGTGCCCCCAGATTCATCCTTGGCCACACATATGTTTCAATATTTTAACAACATGACTCCGAACATCAAAATTCTGTCTAGAGACAATCGGACTCTCCTAGGGTCACCCATTTTCGATGAAGCTTTTCCCCCCCGTTTGGGATAAGTGGAGATTGTGAGTAATCTGACCTGCTTGTCCAAGAGCCGTACGTTGTGTATCCAAATTTGAAGCATGACCGCCCTCTGTAGAAGTATCTGCTGTCTTGTAGTTTCCACCGTTTCAAATGTTTCTTATATACACAATCCCGCACCTTAGATGTTCCGCTGATATTATATAGTCTTTATGAATTTACAGCCCGCTTATGTTAATTATACGACCACGAAATTCTTTTATGTTTGTTCCCGCTGCGGTGTCATGGCGTCAAACTTTTCCGTTGATCGCTTGACAGCGCGTCCGAACTAAAATCCCCCGCGCCGTGTAAGGGGCGGCCGGTCGCAACTTCTCTCTATTTGAATGAAGAAAATCATTATATATTTTAAATAATATTATAAATGTATTTACAGCTAAGTTTCAAGAGTGATTGAGTTTAACTTTAGCATACGTACAATATTAGGCTGGAAAAGAAAAAGTAATACACCCAACCTTTCGCTAGCGCTGCTCACAGCGAACTAAAACACGATATCGTTTTCGCTTGTCAATGAACTGTCAGCTCATACAAATTAGTATGGCGAAATTTTGATGAAATTGCATATTATTGATCATTTTTTTTCTGCCACTTTTACGTTTATTATCAAAATTTCCTTTAACAGAAAGAAGGGATGAAGTATTAACAATACTTAAATGATTTTTTAATCTCAAAAAACTTGTGTTGATGGTGTAATATGTACCGAAAAATGATCGTATTTTTTGATTGCGTTTAGAGTCAAAGGAACTAGTTTCTAATGGTGATAAACTTTCTTCCGAAAAAGTAGCTGATTACATTAGAATTAGAATTAATTACATTATTTAATGATTTATTAAATAATGTAATTAATTCATTAATGTAATTTCATTAAAATACTGGCTAAAGGCGCAAAGGCTCATTCGGCGACCTGAAAATGAATGTATTATTTGTTCAATCTAGTTAAAATATTTTTTTCTTACTTCTATAGTATTTTCTCGCTAGTGAGGTGAAAACTTGTATTAGCCTCACGAGAGAAAATTATTAGGTTTTTCTTTTTTTTTTTTGAATCGCACACTGCCTTCGGGATTCAAACTCAGTACTGGCAATACTGGCAATACTGGCAACAAAGTAGTCGTGATAGCCGAGTGGTAGGGAGCCCGCTTTTTGTTCAGAAGGACATGCTTCAGATCCCAGGGCATGTACCAATAGGTTTTTTCTAACTTATGTACAATACGTGTCACAAATCACAAATGTAAAAGGCCGCCGGCTGTACACACTCGCTAAGCGGAGGCGAACGACATGCCAGAGGCAATACGCCTCTGGGACGCTCGCCTCCGACCGGCTAGTGTGTGCAGCCGGCGGCCTTTTACATAGGTGGCGTGTATTGTATATAACTGTCACTGACAATGCCTCAGAGAGCACGTTAAGCCGTCGTTGGTCCCAGTTGCCATGAATAGATGGTAGTCAGAAGATCCAACAACCCGCACTGGATTAGCGTGGTGGATTAAGATCCATGCCCCATCATCGCGAGGGGAGGCCTAAACCCCTTCAGTCGGGCAATAATGGCCTGATGGTATGGTACTCGCAACAAAAACGAACTTTGCTCTTGTTGCACAAATAAACTATTCTCATTTGGATAATACTCAGACCGAACAAAAGCTGTGTTAAAATATTTTTAGGGTTCCGTAGCCATATGACAAATACAAAATGGTATAATTTCGTCGTGTCTAAATTAACTGACTAAATTTCAAAGACAAGATGTCTTACAAGACGCGCCATAAAATCCTGTAGAGAAATTATGAAAATGAATGATTTGGCTATCCATATATGAAGCTAAAGGATAATAATAATTTTTTTTCGTGCACTTCATCGTGTGGGTTATATATCACCAGGTCTTTGAAAAATAATGAATCTTTTTTAGTGACTGAGTGATATGAGCTCTTGAAATTTCTTCTATTTAGTCGTCTGTATAGTATCGTATTTGTATCATCTATCAAGCATATTTCAATTAGAATGCATCCGTGTCATTAATATAATAACTATTATACTACTTTATATTAGTTATCACCAGGTAAATTAGAAAGGACCTGATTGAATTCAATTTGATTCTCAAAGGTTATGTTCACTTAAGATATATTTGAGCTATGATTGTTTTCTTTCTGACAGCGGTATTTTTATCTGAATGTGTATGAAGTTGAAGGTTTGTATGTTTTAATTTTCATAATAAACACATGAACCACACGCCGTCTATATTTATTGTTGTATCTGGCACGATTACTGCACGAATTGATCTAAAAATACTTTGCTTGCAAACCTACATAGTAACATTATTGTTTGGCAAACGTCACAGTAATAAAAATTTAAATGAGTTTAGTAAAAGATACTGTGGACTGAGCGCTTAAGAGTTCGTATATAATGCTGTCGAATGCTAATGCTGCTTTATTGCTGAATTTCATCTCTTTTTTAACGTCTCCGTCAAATATTAACTTATATCGCTAACCGATTTTTTTCCGCCTGCCTTTGACCTATGCTTCAAGTGAAGATTTCCTTACTACTATATTGAATCAGTTGTTTCAGTAATGCCCCCACAAACGCCACTTTTTCGAAAATGTTTTTTTTCCGTCATTAATTCCGTCAATATTAGTTTACAGCTATTTTCGTTCTCTTCTAAAACAGAAAAAATATATAATTTTTTTTCCTTTTCTATTTCTAAGTTGTCCAACTTTTAATATTGCATCTCGGATTAATTTATTATTTTTATTTTTATTATTTTTTTCATTTTATAAATGGTTATTTCTAGAATTCGTGTTTGCATTCTGATCATAGTCTTCAAGTATCTTACTTTAGAATCGTTAATTTTTAGTTTAGTTTAGATCAACTACTAATAGGCGGCTATAGTTAATGAAGTCGATGCCAATTCAGACACTTCGAATGAGTACTTACCAGGTAGTAACAATTACAACAATGATATATTTAAAACTATAACAAATATAGACACAATTTGAAGTGCTTGACTTGTCACCGACTTCATTAACCATATGCCGCCTGTTAATGCTCCTTTCTTTAAAGTGAAAATTTTATTTTTAACTTTTTAGTTTATCTTTTTGAAGTCGGTTTTTATTTTTATTTTTTTTGTAAAGTTATTTTTACAAACACCATTGCCATAAATAATTATTTAATAAAAAACCAAAAAGGATCGCGCGATGGAAGTCAGAAACAAAGTAATTCTAATTTTAGACTCAAAAAAGAAGCTAATTATTTTTTTCTTGGTCAGGTAAGCTATGAACAGAATTAGTAGGTCGTTTGAAAATTAGCTTTATCAAAGCTTAAGCTATAAAATGCATTTTTTGAAAGCCCCTATCACTTCTAATACTAAAATGATTTTGTCATATTTCGTGTGGACGGGGAGACCGGGATCATTGTCTGAAGTGAGTCAGAGGCTGCGCGCGCGACTATTTCTGCTCATGGGCGTAGGCGGCCTACACCTTGCGGAACAGCAGACTATAGACAATTGACGTCGCCTTACTACAATGGTTTTACACTACTTGTCAGCATCGAGGTCTTAATATAATATTTGAAATAGACATGATAACCTGAAACAAATTATCTCATTGACATAGATAAAACAACTGTTGTCAATTTTTTTTTCTTAATTTTACTACGTCGTTGTGTAGCAGTTCATAGATTACACCTACCTTCCAAATTCCATCTATATATTGGCAATAGTTTCCGAGAAAAACCACAGACAGACAGGCGGACGGACGGACATGGCAAAACTACTTATAAGGGTTTCTTTTTTGCCATTTGGCTACGGAACCCTAAAAACGAGTGCAAGTAAAATGCGAGTGCGACAAACCCTTACAGTTTGTTGAGCACTTATATAGAGATAAAATAGCGTATATTAAACGAGCCTGCTTCAAATATTGTATTAAAATGTGAATGCGTGTCAGTGGTTATTTATATTGTAGACATGTTGCTTGTACTATTGTAGCTTTCCATCCTCACAAACTTCTCCATTTTTTATTTTAATGATAGATACGTTACCTACAAGTAAGTACTGTACCGCATGAATTTTGGAGTAAAACGTTATTATTTTTTGTATAATTTTTTTTTTGTTTAATTTTTACTGTGGATAGGTATTATTTTTCAAACGAAACCGTATTTGGTTGCGCTAAAGAAAAGTGTTTCTATATTCGCACTTTGACTCAGAAAAGGCGAAATATAAAAAACTTGATTGGTTTGTTGATCTATATTTGAATAAAAAATTTTTTCTTTATTGCAAACTTTTATTCAAAACTGACGGACAGACTAACAAGTGTTCCTATAGGGAAATAGCTTGTTTCACCTTTCACTTATCGATGTCCCCAGAAATCATTAAACTGTTTTATTTCATCGGTGCAACGTTCAGCTGACGAACTAGCGTAACAATGGCAATTGAAATAAAATAAAAAAACTCTAGTGCACTTTTGATTTCTGGTAGATCAGTAGTTGTTGGGAAAATGCTCCGAATGAGCTGATGTTACAAGCGCCACAATCGCGCGTTTTGACGTTCATTTCGGAGGCGTGCTTACTCGAGCGTCAGTTGGCGTGTAGAAAAACTAGTTCATTGAATGCCGGTGGTTGAGTAGTTGAGTTGAGGCCACTAAGTCGTGACTGAGCGCAGGTTGCCGTTACTACACTCCGCCTGTTCATTTAAAATATAATGCACGGTTGTTTCGGGCGTATACACAAAGAAAATATTTGGAACATTCAGTGAAAGCTGTAATCGAAATCTGATTTTAATGCCGTACTTTATTTAGGATAACTACTAAAAAAAGACATATTTTCCTGTTTTTATTTCTGTCTTTATTTTTAATCTCTTTGTTTTTTCGACGTTTTTAATTATGCTTGCTCTTTTGTTTTAGTTTATTGATATTGTCTTATTTATTTTTTAATTGTCTACGCAGATATTACTTTTATCGGGAATATTCTATTGTTTTGGGTAAATATGGTTTTTGCAATGAAAATCGTCCATTTATTGGAAGCGTCAATTGTAATCGAGTCAACGTAGGGATCAGGATCAGAAAAACAACTGGAAATACTCTGGGAAATACGGCAATTCTTAGAAGTAGAACGACGCGTTCGAGTGCACGGGCGGGTGTTTCCACAGCGAATTGGTGTTTCCGTTTTTAGCGATTACATCCGATGCAAAGGTTTTCGTGGAATATCTATATGTATAACATGTCACCGCGAATGACCGAAATGCAGCGTACACCCACTGGTGTATCTTAAGATACGCTGCATTCACATATTCACCACCAAGTTTGCTGGTGAATATCATGTGAATATTTGTCTTTTTGTGATCATTTCGGACTTACACCAGGGAATGTTAAGCTACACTACGACAATTAGATTGGTTTTTGGAAAAAAAATCATTCTCATCCAAACGAATAGGTATGTTTGTTATGTTAGATCTGTTTATATCAATGCGAGGAACGAAGCGGAATAGAGTGACGTGCTGAAGGGAAGCGGAGCGTTTTTTGGAACATGCGTGTAACATTAAAATCATATGATATTGGAAGAATGTTTGATATGAAGAATTGAGAATGAACAGCAAAACACCTATTCTACATAATAATACATAATAATTTTCTAAACGATCAAACTGCTGTTGTCATGCCTCTGCGTTAGTTGAGAGGAACGTTCGAGCGTAGGCTGAAAAGCAGTTTTATTTTCTGCTGCGAGACGTCTAGATTTTACTCCCAACTCAGTCCGCTATTAGATGTCACACATAAAATATTTTGCGTGCACTTATTCCTATTCCGCCGCAGTTTTATTCCGTGGTCCGTAGGACTATGTCGATGTAACCTTTTCGAGCGTTGAAAGACTTCGAATATCTTAGACGTTGACGAATATCCTACTAATATTACAAAAGCAAAAGTTTGTATGAGTGTATGTATGGATGTATAGATGTTTGTTGCTATTTCACACAAAAACTACTGAATGGATTTTAATGAAACTGTACAATAATACAGCTTATACCTACAGCAGAATAATACACAGAAAAAAAGGATTACTTGAAACAAAGCAAATTTTCTCAAACCAAAGCAAATTTCTTAATTTCAAGAAAATGATTCTCTCCCTATAGACGTGAGAGAATATATTCTCCAGTATAGTAAAAAAAACTCTTAAATTTTTCCTTTTGTTGCAAGATAAAATTCTTTGAACCAATAAATAATTAACTCAGTCTGTGACAGTTAGTTATATTAAAAACATGAATACTTTGTCTTGAGCGTATTAATAATTTTTTTTGATCAATTTGAAATTTGTTTACATCAAGAGAATTTTTAACTTGGTTAAAGTGTAAAAGTAAATAAACCAATCAATGTTTATTTCATTTAAGACAATTCGATTTCTTCACTCAAAATAATGTTGTATTAAAAATTATTCACTATTCTGTTAAGTTGAATATATTGTATATATCACTTTGATTACTTTTTATTCAATTTCAAGCTCTTTGTATATCAATACAAGAAAATATTTTGTTACTTAGAGATTGACTTTATATTGATTCTAAATTTTAATTTTTTGGATTAAATTGCTTGTTATAGTTAATTTAAGACACATTATTTTATTGGTGTTGAGTAGGTATTCTTTACTTTTATACCAATATAAACCTAGTTCTATATTGGTGTAATATAAACTTAGGTCTATATTAGCCTGTAAATAAAGAATATCAAAAAAAAAAACACCAAATTATTTGCATTTGTATAACATGATAATAAATTAAACAAGTTAGGTATATTTAAACATAAACATTTATTAAAATACACACAAAACTGAATCAAAATTCTTATAAGAAATTGGTGAACGGTCTACAAACATAGTCTATGATCAGCACTCAACAATACAATTTCAAAAATCAAGTTTCACATATGATTTTAAATTCACTTTGAAAATTACCGAAATTACGTTTGTATACAAATCATTATATGAAATAGGTTGTTTTTGTAATGTTTGTATTATTTTGTATGCTCTGGAATGTAGGTTATAATGAACAATTTCCAAATAAAAGCAATTAAACAATAAATCTTTAGTGCTCTGATTGACAACAATTTTGTTTATTATGTATTCAGGTACATCATCTTTAACATTGTACAACAAAATATTGTTTACATTAAACCTGATGCCATTAAATTCACACCAATCAACATAAATACAGTGTTCTTCACTATCATTATCATCATTATCATAATTATCTAATTCAAGTTTTCCAAATGAAATATTATCCCTTAAACCTATTCCAGTGACATAACGTAGACAATACTTACTTCAACACAAATAAATATGGAATCAATGGCTTCTTGCGTTGTGAATTTAATTGTTTTTGTTAATCTGCCCCTCGGCGGCACCAGATGACCCAACACATATATTTGTGCTGGAACTTTTACTGAAATAGGAAGGAAAATGATATTTATAATTTGTATTTTTTAGAATGGTTTACACTATAGGTATCAATGTCAAAAGACACATACCTTCATTTTAAATATTTTTCAGCATTTGCATGATGAGTAATAGTTTTTCATCTTTTGTGCATTTGAATTTTATTAATTTTTCATAAAATATATCCCAATTCAAGTAGAAGTTCAGTCTTTTTTCAGGAAACAATAAATCAAAATCAAGATTTATCTGGAATCAGACAAGATTTTAACAATTAAAAGTTTATATTAATGCAATCTATTGAAATAAAAATACACACTGTGACATACCAATATATGACTCCTTATATCTTTTAAAATCTTCCAATTAATGAAAAACTCGTGAATGCTGTCACAGTTATTTTGTTTTCTTATATTAAATGTTTCTCTCCACTTTTTTAATACTTCGTCCCATGGATCCGTACAAGAATTTAGCTATAATACATCTTGCTGAATTATTTTTACTCACTGGCTTTGTAAAATAAATTCCTACTGATTCCTTAGGAAAAACAGTGATTAATTTTGCAGCTATTAGTTGATACTCTTCATGTGTTATTCGACTGAAATGAAAAATAATTGTTACTTAATGATTATATCCTTGGGGTAAGTATATGATTTGAAATACAAATAATAATTAATGTTATAAATATAAATTACTTACCAATTGACAATGTGTGGAAATATATGTTTAATTATTAAATCTGTCAACTGATTTCTTTTGCTGTTGTCAAGAAATAAGTTTCATAAAATTTAAGGATGCTGTTGCCACCTGGTGAAGTTTGCAAAAGTGTATGCAAATCAAAATTAGGAAAACTTCTTGTTACAACTGCCTCTGATTGTGGTGTCAACTCGGAGAATGATAAGTCATCTAAATTTAGTACAGAAACCTCTTGGACATTCTCAACAGTGCTTTTTGTGTTTGTCTCAGTTGTAGCCTGTCAACATAAATATGTAATTACAAAATATCCTATACATCTGATTGGGTACCTATGCAGAGTGCTCCTAAAGTTCCATACTTAAAAAAAAAACACATTTTAAACTAAATGTTCACTCAGCGAATAAATGCATATTTTTAACTTACACATGTAGTAATCAATTCTAAATTTTTTTCCTTCAATATTATCCTGATACCTGGATGATGTTCTGGATGTTCTGGAGACAATTTTGGAAAACATTCGATAGTTATATCATTTGCTGGAAAGTACAAAGGATTGTTCTAGAATTTCCAACAGAAATAACGAAAATACAAGCTCACCTATTGAATTGCGAGAGTTTTAGGCATGATAACTCAGTTATAACATGGGCATTTAATTTTATCTAAATCAGTCTCACATGTCATGTTATAAAATGTACAACTATGCTGTCTGATTAATGTTTGATAGACTTTGCTAGTAGGTATATTTCTGTGATTGTAACAGTTTTAATGAAATATTTTACTTACATAAAAAGTTTTGTATTACTTCTTGGGGTATACACCACGAAGTTAAAGTTTCACTTATGGTTTCCATTGATACACCAATTACTATTGTAGCAGATTATATTGTGTAATATTGAAAACTTGTAATATTAACAGCAATACAAAGTAGAAATAAGACCGACAAAACAGCATAACAATTCGCACATCACACTAAACTGCACTAAACTAAAACCGCGGAAGCGTGGGGAAGTATGGTGTTGCCAATCTAAAATTTAAAATACTTGTTACAAGAAAAAATTGCTTGCTTCAATAAGATTAGCTTGTACCAAGAGAATAAATAATAAATTTGTTATTATAAAAGTTATTCAAACAAGAATAAATTGTTTCAATCCAAGTGAAAATGTTCTTGGAGCACCTTGTACATTTAGTCGCTAAATTTAAGAAAATATGTACTTGAATTGTAACCAAGAATATTGTATATTAGTTTAAGTAAATAATATAACAAATAAGTAATGTTTTAGCACATTTTAAATTCTTGAAACTAAACAAAATCAAATTCTTGAAATGAATTGAATATGTCTTTAATATAATAAACTTGTCTTAAATATAAAATATATTTTAAGAAAAAAAATATTTCGGTTCAAAATTTGCAGTTTCTCAGTTATAGTAATATATTTTTAAACTATGATAATGTTTTATTAAATCTACAATATATTTCAAGAAAATGCATTGTCTTAAATGAAGAATTCCTTTTTTTCTGTGTAGTTTATTGGAATAACACGACAGGTAATTATATAAATACCTATTAATTAATTAATTAAGATAATTAATTAATTATATCTGACGATACTGCGTGTGCGTAGGTCGTGTGTTTTATTTACATGTGTCAGTGACATTCAAGAATTTCTTATTTATATAGGTATTTTAATATGCTATTCAATGAACGCATCATACTGCGTCTTATATTTATCCAAAATATGGCATCTGAAATAAAAATATTAACCATGATACAACAAGTGAAATGTAAGAATATGGTAAGTACAGGTAGTTGATGAGTAAGGTTGAGATAATTTTGAAAAGGAATTCCGTTAAACCTTACGTATAACTTAAACTTTAGAGCTTTTAATTTAATCCTTATGGTCGCTTTCTATTGTATGGAGCATCATAATTTTGATAAAATGTTTGTTACATCATCGAGTGTTGTATTGTTATTTTAATTTAATTACTGAAGTAATACCTCTTTAGGCACAACCTGAAAGTAAATCATATCTTTTTTTGTACGGAATTTCGAATGGAAATAATGATTTCCTTCTAGTTCAATACAAGTATTTTACTATAGTGATTTCAGTTTATTATACGAGCC
>OX453243.1:2200264-2390264 GCA_949709985.1 Luffia ferchaultella
ATGACGATCAAGTAATTGTTCACGACTTTATTAATAAATACTAACTGACTGAAAAAAAAAGCTAATGTCATATTTTGCAAATTTACAAAAAAATTAAAATATTATAAAATATTTGTATGTACAGAAACTTAAGAAGTTTTTTTGATGTTGTGTAATGATTTAATAGTTAAAATTAAAAAATATTTTTTTATATTTCTCGTTGACTGTATACATCTAACATAAATGTTAAGAATGTTTCATTGTTTTAACTATGACACGTGTAAGTTTTTCGTATCTTTAACCCTGAACGAACAAAAATGCTTTGTACATGCAAAGTGCTAAAAATGGCTTTAGGAAATAAGTTTCTCATGTTTTATGATTTTCAAGTCTCGACTTGCGTTTATAAAACGGAACTGGGTTACGATAATTTTTTTCTATCATGTTTTTATAGTTTTGTTTTTAAACCTTGAAGACAGTTCACACGTGTATCGAAGCGTATATAAACCATACTCCAAGCTTATTCGACACCAGTCTACGATAGGCGAAGTTCCTAGTAGTAACAAAAATACAAAGTGTTCTTGCAAAAACCAAGCACCAAGTAATACTTCAGTGGTACCATGGCTGAAATGTGAGTATAAAAATGTAGGTATATTACATTATTTTCAAACTTTTATAAATATTCATTATATTTTTTATAAAATAATCAATTGTTATTTCATGTTTTTTATAGCATTAATTTTTTACTGATTATACTACGTTGAAAATTGTGTTTAAAAATTTGATTACGATATTAACATTCTATATAAATTATGGTTGTGATTTTTACGTAGGTGAAAGCATGCATGATTATAATAGAAGCGCAAAAATATGTGTGTTTTTTTTTTTCTTTTATAAATACACATTATATTTTTATGAAAATGCTCATTTGTTACTTTATGTTTTACGTTAATTTGAACTGATTATATTACATCGATTATTGTGTTAAATTAATTACGATATTAGATTTTCTATAAAAACTACGACTTTGATTTTTAGGTAAAAGTCTCCACGATTGTAATAGATATTTCATGTTTTTATAGCACTAATTTTTTACTGATTATACTACGTTGAAAATTGTGTTTAAAATTTGATTGCGATATTAACATTCTATATAAATTACGGTTTTGATTTTACGTAGGTAAAAGCATGCATGATTATAATAGAAGTGGAAAAATATGTGTTTTTTTTTTCTTTTATAAATACACATTATATTTTTATGAAAATGCTCATTTGTTATTTTGTGTTTTACGTTAATTTTAACTGATTACATTACATCGATTATTGTGTTAAATTAATTTTCTATAAAAACTACGACTTCGATTTTTAGGTAAAAGCCTCTACGATTGTAATAGAACTGGGAAAAAAAATTGTATATTGCGTAATTATTTTAAGTGGTCTTGTTTTTTATTTGTTATAGAAACCTTCCAACTATATTCGATTCTGATGAGGGTTTATCGTCGATATCACCTAGTACATCTAAAAATTTAAAACGCAAATCATCTAAGAAATGTTCAAAGAAAACACGCACCGATTTCATGAAGGATCTTTTCGGAGACGAAAGTGATACTGAAATATGTGTGAAGAAAACTGAATTATCGGGTATTTTATGGAAGCGAGTTGCTAATGGAATGACAAAACAGACTGAAAACAATGCGAATGGGGAATTCTTTTTGGAATTAAAACTTTACTATACGTCCGAAATCGAGAAATTACCAGATGATACTCGTTGGAAATTCGCTTTGATAAATACGAAAATTAAATTACAAAGAGAGTCTGATGACTTTAAATATTTGCAACGTCTTTTATTGAACATAAAAGAGAAATTTGCAAAATCTGAAGCACAATTTATTCCTGAAAAGAAAAAGTAAAATATTATTTTCTTAAACTTACCGATTTAAATAACGTGTTATTTTCATACTTTATGTATTTCGTGTAATAGAATATAAGCCTACATTGTAATCAGTGTATTTTTTAATTAAAGGTAAAAATTAGATTTTCTCTGAATTATCGGGTATTTTATGGAAGCGAGTTGCTAATGGAATGACAAAACAGACTGAAAACAATGCGAATGGAGAATTCTTTTTGGAATTAAAACTTTACTATACGTCCGAAATCGAGAAATTACCAGATGATACTCGTTGGAAATTCGCTTTGATAAATACGAAAATTAAATTACAAAGAGAGTCTGATGACTTTAAATATTTGCAACGTTTTTATTGAACATAAAAGAGAAATTTGCAAAATCTGAAGCACAATTTATTCCTGAAAAGAAAAAGTAAAATATTATTTTCTTAAACTTACTGATTTAAATAACGTGTTATTTTCATACTTTATGTATTTCGTGTAATAGAATATAAGCCTACATTGTAATCAGTGTATTTTTTAATTAAAGATAAAAATTAGATTTTCTAAGTTTAAGTATAAATTAACAAGCAATGCTTACAAAGTAAATAGTAGATAACTTGGTTTACATATGGTATTGTATTACCTATTTTTTTTTTACTTTGGATGCAATCTGATAAAACTACATATTTTGATTTTATTATTGTGCACTACGATATTTTATTAATATGACGAATAAAATATATTGTAATATTTGTGGTATAAATGTTACAAAGAAAATATACTATGCTCATCTTAGAACAAACTTACATAAAAAAAATTGTTTGTTACAAAGCCACATTGATAATGTACGGCTTATAAATTCGGCATTTAAAAACAGACTACTTTCTTTTAGAATAGATGGTATTCATGATAGGTATTTACTTCCAGAAGATTTTTTAAATGATGTACGAGTTTCGGTGAATAAGTTAATTAAATATATTCTTCATCAACATAATAGCTGTAAAATAAATTTTGAATTGTTTTGTTATTATTCTTTACCACACCAAATAAAGACCGAGTTGAAATCATTTACAGTGAAGTATAAGAAATTTTATCACAATACTGATATCAATGAATATTATAACCATGTTAAAGCTACACTCATTCGGAAATGTAGCGAATTTCAATTAAAAGATTCGGGTTGGTTTATTTCCAGTGTATCTCATCTTGAAATGAATATAAATAAATACACACCATTACGAGGGGGTTCTTACATACCATTACCTAAAAATATTCAGAGTACGAAAAGTTGTTTAAACATTAAAAACACTGACTCTCATTGTTTTTTATGGTGTGCAGTTGCATCTTTATTTCCAGTGAAAAAAAATGGTACACGCACTGCATCATATCCAGATTACAAACAAATATTTAAAATAGATGGGATGAATTTTCCTCCTACTAATAGAGATATAAAGATATTCGAAATGAATAATCCAACATTTACAGTAAATATTTACGGATTAGATTCAAAAAATCAACTTGTAGGCCCGCTCTACAAGACAGAATATCGTAGTATAAACCATATTAATTTATTATATATAGAAAATTCTCAACATGGGCATTATTGTTTAATAAAAGATTTTGAACGGCTTATTAGACACCAAGTAACGAGGCATAAAGGCAAAATATATTTTTGTGATGAGTGTATGTTATTTTTTTCCTCATATGATAGTATGGAGATGCATAATTGTGCTCGAATTAAAACGGTATTGCCCAGACCTGGTACAATCTTACAATTCACTCACTACGAGAGATTGCAACGTATTCCTTTCGTTATCTATGGTGATTTCGAAACTATGTTATTACCTCTTAATAACAACCAGAACTGTGAAACTAAATACACAAAATTAACAAAAAGACACGTACCAATAGCATTTGCTTATTATATATGTTGTGCATATGATTCGAGTTTAAATAAATTCATTTCATATCGAGGAAAAGATTGCGTTCATATATTTGTAAAGTCATTAACGGAACATGTTAACGAAATTCATAGAATTAATACGACTGAAAAGAAAAAAATGATTCCGTTATCATTGCAACAACAAATTGAATACAATAGCGCCACTCACTGTTATATATGTAATAATTTACTATTGGGTGATGTAGTTCGCGATCACTGTCACAGAACAGGCGTATACAGAGGCGCAGTACACTCACATTGTAACTTGCTTTTAAAGACTTGTACGTTCATTCCATTTTTCTTTCATAACTTAGCGGGGTATGATTGTCATTTATTTATAAAAGAGCTTAGTGAATCTGATGGCAGGATAGAGGTGATACCTAAAGGGAAAGAAAAATATATTTCTTTTACTAAATTCATAAAAAATGTATACGATGTTCGTGAGTCATATATTCCTCTCAGATTTGTTGATTCTTGTCATTTTCTCAACACGAGTTTAGATAAATTATCTAAAACATTAGAGTATGATAAATTCTTGAATCTCAGACGCTTTTTCTCTGATAAAAATAAATTTCGATTAGCATGCCGTAAGGGAGTGTATCCGTACGAATATATGGATAGTTTAGATAAATATAATGAAACAGTATTGCCACCGAAACAAAGTTTTTATAATACTTTAACATCAAATCATATTTCAGACGATGATTATAAACATGCTTTTGATGTATGGGAAAAATTTTCCATATGCAATTTAGGACAATATACTGATTTATATTTAATGATCGATGTTCTATTATTATGTGATGTATTTGAAAATTTTCGTACTGTTTGCCAAAAAAATTATAAACTAGATGCAGCTTTTTATGTAACCGCTCCTAGTCTTAGCTGGGACGCAATGCTTTTAAATACTGGTGTAAAATTAGAATTAATTTCTGACATTGAAATATATCAAATGCTTGAACAAGGCATCCGAGGCGGATTATCACAGTGTTCTTTACGATATGCAAAAGCTAATAATATTTATACTGAAGACTACAGGGAAGATAGACCAAATACTTATCTTTTATATTTAGATTGTAATAATTTATATGGATACGTGATGATGAAAAACTTACCGATTTCAGAATTCAAACTTTTACAAAGTGATGAATTATTATCTTTCGACATAGATTCATGTCATGAAAATTCAGACATTGGATTTATATTAGAGGTTGATTTAATCTATAACGAGGACTTACATGACTCTCACAAAGATTTACCATTTGCACCAGAAAAAATGAAACCTCCTGGAGGAAAGACTTATAAATTGATCGCAAATCTGTACAATAAATATCACTATGTTATTCATTATATGCATTTAAAACAGTGTTTAAATCATGGTTTGATATTGAATAAAATTCATAAAATTCTTTCATTTAAACAAAGTAATTATTTAAAACAATATATAGATTTGAATACAAGTTTGCGTCAATCCTCACAATCTACGTTTGAACAAGATTTTTTTAAATTGTTCAATAATTCAATATTTGGAAAAACTTTAGAAAACAAGCGGAAGCAAATATCTGTAAAATTAGTTGATCGATGGAGTGATGAAAAAAATTACACAAATAAATACATAGGTGCTGAAAAATTGATTGCTCAACCAAATTTTCATAATGTATCAATTTTTTCTGAAAATTTCGCAGCAGTTCAGATGGACAAGTCGGAAATTTTACTTGACCGTCCTATATACATAGGATTTACTGTACTAGAATTAAGTAAATCCCATCTTTATAGCTTTCACTATTCTTTTATTAAACCAAAATATGGGGATAGAGCACAACTGTGCTACACCGACACTGACAGTTTATTATATTACATAATACCTACAAATGATTGTATTTATAAAGATCTAAAAGAAAATCTTGAATTATTTGATACAAGCAATTTTAGTAGGAACAATATTTATGATTTACCACTAGTAAATAAAAAGGTACCAGGTCTGTTTAAAGATGAATTAGGAGGGACAATCGTTGATGAATTTGTAGGTTTAAGATCTAAACTATATTGTATAAAAACCGAAAACGATGAAATCAAAAAGGCAAAGGGAGTTAGCAAAGCAGTGTTAAATCTTTTAACTACAGACGAATACAAATCTACTCTTAAAACTAACAATACATTGCGCTCATGTATGAATGTATTTAAATCAATCAAACACACGATATTCTCGCAAGAAGTAAATAAATCCGTGTTGAATGCTAATGATGATAAAAGATTAATAATTGATAAATATAACACATTGCCTTGGGGACATTACAAATTATTTTAAGTATGCTATGTACAAATATATCTGATATTTTTTATAACCAAAGTGTACATCTATAAAAATATGTATGTATTTTTACCATTAAATTAAGTATATTACTGAGTTCATCTCTGTTTTTATTTCATAACCCTATAATTCTTTAAGAGACTACAACGTTTATGCTGAATAATGATTCACCATAATAATAATAATAATAAATATTATTATCGAAAGAGAAAAAAAGGTTTTGGATTTTTCAATGATATGCTGAATAAATTACCGTTTGAGCTACATGTACCCGGTTATCAGTTTTGCGGTCCTGGAACTAAACTCAAAGATCGATTAGCACGAGGTGATATGGGTATTAATCCACTTGATTCAGCTTGTCGCGAACATGATATAGCGTATTCGAAAAACAGAGATAATGTTCATATGAGAAATCAGGCTGATCGTATGCTAGCATCAAAAGCGATGAAACGAGTATTTAATAGAGATGCATCAATGAGTGAAAGAGCAGTTGCGTTAGGCATTGCGTCCGCGATGGGTGCCAAGTCAAAATTAGGTCTTGGTATCACAAATAAAAATAAAACAAAGAAAAAAATTAAAAGATCAAAGAAACCTTTCAAGCATGTTATTAAAATAGCTAAATCATCTATGTCTAAAGGATCTGATCCTATAAAATCTGCACTGAATGGTGTTCGTAAAGTGATTCGTCAAGTAGGAGGGAAAAAAAATATCAATTGTCCTAGAATTTTACCTCTGCCACAAAAAATTGGTGGAGTACTTCCTTTTTTAATACCACTTTTTGCTGGATTAAGTGCAACAGGTGCTTTGGCTGGTGGAGCTGCTGGAATCGCGAAAGCAGTCAACAATGCTAAAAATGCTGTAGAACAACTTAAAGAACAAAAAAGACATAATGAAAAAATGGAAGCGATATCTTTAGGAAAAGGAATGTTTCTTAAACCTTATAAGAAAGGTTTAGGTATTTATATAAAACCTTCAAAAAACTATTAACACTACCAAACAGAGCTCTTACAAATATTGATTTAACAAAATATGCTAGAATTTTAAATATTCCTAACTTTAGAGGTGTTTTTATGAGAAATGATTTACCTAACTCACCTCCTTGGACACATGAATCTGGTATAATAAACTTAGATAGTAAAGATGGTCCTGGAACTCACTGGGTAGCTTATAAGAAAAAAAACAATTGTGTCTTTTATTTTGATAGTTTTGGAAATTTACCACCTCCATCAAATTTATTATCATATTTAAAAGTGCAAAATGTAAAATACAATTATAAAAAATATCAAAGCTTCAATACATTCAATTGTGGACATTTGTGTCTTAAATTTCTTAGTGATAATTTAACTTAAATATATATCAGAACGTCAACTCATTATAGATTCAGTCATGAGTGAATCATGGACATTAACGTTAAGCGGTGTTGGACCCGTTTTAGAAGCACAATATTTTCCTCCTATTGAATTATCATCAAAAAACTATATGCTTGGTTTAGTAGAATTCTTGACTTTTAATTCCATTCCCAATATCGATGAAAGAAATAACAAATTCTATATCGATGACAAAGTTATTGTAATTCCACCAGGTAGTTACGAAATCGAAAACATTGAAAAATATTTAACTGATGCATTAGATAAATTTAATATTTTCATATCGATAAAGCCTGATGAAAATCAATTGCGATGTAAAGTGAGATGTAGTAAAAAAGTTGATTTTACCCATAAAGATTCTTTGGGAAATTTGTTAGGATATTCTCCTAGAATTCTAGATCCAAACGTTGATTATTTATCAGATATACCTGTTTCCATAATCAAAGTAAACGCTTTGCGAGTAGAATGTAACATAACAGGAGGGGCGTATATTAATTCTAATCAAGCTCACATTATTCACGAATTTTTCCCCACGGTTCCACCTGGATATAAAATAGTAGAAGTACCATCGCAAGTCATTTATCTTCCTGTTATGGTTAAGGCAATACATAATATTCAGTTGAAAATAGTCGATCAAGACGGAGATCTAGTAAATTTCCGAGGAGAAATTATAACAGTGCGATTACATCTTAAGTCAATAGCATAGAATGGGTGTGGTTTATAACAGTAAAACCTATTCATATAATAACAACAGAAAATGGGTTTATCCACCCACTCGAGTTCGACCATTGAATCGGTTAACACATCGGAACATACAATTTCTAAAAGGGCTTGGCTTAAGACTTGTTTCAAACTCAATAAAAACAAAATAAAACTTAAATTTTTCTGTTTAATCTGCATTTTACCATGGAAGAACAAGAAGAAATTTTAAATATACAAAAAAGTGTATTATTCGATGAATCAATAGAACATTACGAGTTTCATGCTCATCGTCCATATGCATTAACCACTTTCAACAACAATGATGAAATTCGCATTACTGTTCAACATCAAGATGCTTGTATACTACCCAGCAAAAGCTTTCTACATCTTACCGGAAAACTTATGAAGAGCAATGGTGAGGTTAGCGTTAACACGAATCTCGTAAATATGGGATTATGCTTTTTGTTTGAAGAATTACGTTATGAGTTAAATGCTGTTGAAATTGATCGCAATAAAAACGTTGGTTTAACAAGCCTTATAAAAACATTCATTTCCGCTAGCCCAAATCAAACTACATATCTTGATAATGCTGGATGGAACACAAATACAACTAAGGACATTGTTGATACCAAAGGATATTTTGATGTCTCGATTCCACTCAATTTGTTACTCGGGTTTGCAGAAGATTATAATAGAGTAATAGTGAATGCAAAACATGAACTTATTCTTACCAGAGCTAATACAGACGTAAATGCGATCGTACAATCAGAAAAAAATGTTGATAAAGATGTAAAAATATCCATTTCCAAAATAGAATGGTTAATGCCATATGTTAAATTGTCCGACTTTGCAAAAGTAAATTTACTTAATTATATCGTCAAAGATCCTCCTATACAAATAAGTTTTCGGACTTGGGAACTATATGAATATCCATTATTACCTACGACTACAAACCATGTATGGGTTGTAAAAACATCTACACAACTAGAGAAACCTCGATACGTTATCTTAGGATTCCAAACGGGTCGAAAGAATATACACACAAAAGATGCAAGTTTCTTCGATCATTGTGACATTCGTGACGTTAAATTGTATTTAAATTCTCAAACATACCCTTACGTTAACCTTAATTTTGATTTCGAACGAAACCAATATTCACTGTTGTATGATATGTATGCTCAATTTCAAAGCTCTTACTTTGACAAGAACAGGTGTAAACCATTATTGTCAAAAAAGGAATTCAAGGAAATGGCTCCACTTGTTGTATTAGATTGTTCCAAACAAAATGAAACATTAAAAACAGGACCTGTAGACATACGTATAGAATTTGAATCAGAAAAACAATTTCCTCTGCAAACATCTGCTTATTGTTTAATCATACACGATAGAATAATTGAGTACAATCCAATCATCAGCGCAGTACGCAAATTGTTGTAAAGTAGAGTGGTTGTGTGTTATTTTATATTAAATCAAAATGGAAATATTCAATTTATGTGAGAAAGACATTGAAAAAATACCTATAGATATATTAATCAAACGTTATGGTCACTACATTCATTTATTGTATCATAATGATCGACTACCCAAATCAGTGTTGGATAATGATGATGTGAAGCCTTATTATACTCCTTGCACTATTCATTCTTACGGTGATAATACATCAAACGATCAAGATGAACTCGATAGTCCACTTTTCATGCAAGCGTATTGTAAATTGTGTACGAAGAAAAAAGTATTCAAAACCGATTGATAATTTTTATTTTCTAATTTTGTTAACAATTACCTAATAAATTTTTTACCCATATTTTATGTTTTTTATTTTATATACATAAACTATATACAAATGATTTCTTATTCAGTTTGCTACATCATGAGGTTCATAAAGCAACAAACCGTATTACCTGTAGAGAACCTTGATAATCTTATTGTACCTACCACATCAGAAAAAAACCGTCGACATGGTAAACTATTACCTAATAGCATAAGATCGATTTTTTGCGGTCCCTCCAACTGTGGGAAAACAAATGCTTTGTTAGCGATTATTACACACATGAATGGATTAAGATTTTCGAATATTTACATTTATTCAAAATCCATACATCAATTAAAATACGAACTTCTTAAGAAAGTAATTGCTACTGTTAGTGATATTGGTTACTATATTTTTCAAGAAAATGATGAAATAGTGAAACCTAAAGATATTCTCCCTGGTTCCATCATTATTTTTGATGATATTGTTTGTGAAAAACAGAATAATGTAAAGGAATACTTTTGCATGGGGAGACATCAAGATGTTGATTGTTTTTATCTTTCACAAACTTACTGTTGTGTTCCTAAGCATTTGATTCGTGACAATACTAATTTATTAGTAATATTTAAACAAGATGATTTAAATTTAAAACACATTTACGATGAGCATGTAAATAGTGACATGACTTTTAAAGAATTTAAGAAACTATGTTTTAAATGTTGGAACGTAAAATATAGCTTTGTTGTCATTGATAAGGAGAGTTCTTTAGAAAACGGTCGATATAGGAAAGGGTTTGACACCTTTATAAATATAAAGAGTCCACATTAGTTATAACCAGTTGCAGTTTGTCGTACTAAACACAAACACCATGGAAGTTCAAAGTATTAAAAAACAACAGGACACTTTACGTAAAATCAGAAAGCTTGGCAATGTGATAAGAAAAAAGCATAAATTATTGAAATTGCATAGAAAAAACACAGAAAACACTTTAAACGAAGTCTTTAGACCTTTGACTACTTCTTTAAAGAAAATTAGTGTCACTACACCGAATATTGCACCTAAGAAGGAAGAAGAGCATAAAGAAAATAATAAATATGATGAGCACTATGTAACACATAAAAAAGAAACAGAATCCATGAATACAACTTCAAAAGATGAAAAAACTACTAATATCGATGGTGATGATGATGATTCATTCTTTGACGTAGAAGAACATGAAGAAGAAGAAGAAAACGATTCTTTACAAAAACCAAATCACAGTATTTTATCATATTTATCTTTATTAAAATCTAAAAATCATAAAGATTTAGATCAAATTTATGGTGTGAGACAATTAAAGGGAAAACGCTTAATGTTAGGAAATACACCTATCTATTTTGAAAAAGACAAAATTCTAATAGCAAACAAAAATTATCCCGCTACAGTTGGTTTATTAGAATTGATTTTCAAAAAAGTACCTAACAATAATGCTATAATAGATAGTGATATTGAAAATTACGCAGAAATCATTACAGCTACTAATGCGCATCGTAAACATTTTAAAGATGATGGTGCTCTCCGTATAAACAATACCCCAAAATATATTAACATAATTTCGAGGTTCGCTAATGAAAAGATAGGTAGTGGGGTTTCTAACAATAATACCTTATTACCCACCAATATGTCAACTCCTAGAGTTGGTTTGAATTTCAATTATGTGTATTGGGATAATCCTAATGAGTTGGTAGATCGTTTACGACTTCTATTAGCATCAAGAGCGGCTAGCGGTTATGTCACCCATTCCAATGAAATAATTTCAATCCTAGAGGAATTGCGTGAAGCTAACATTATTTATTAACAAGATTTATCAACTATTTAATCATTCTCTCGAAGTATCTTGAGGAAGTACAATGAGTGTAGACGTATTTGGACGTCAATTATCTAAATCTTCAACAGGACGCCGTGGACCACAAGGAGAAGGATTTAAAATTAATATTGAGGGGAATTATGATATTGAAAATAAACGATTGTGCAATGTGGGAGATGCTTTAGGAGACAGTGATGGTGTATCTTTAAAAATTGTGACAGGATTATTGTCCAATGAAATAAATATTATAAGACGTGAATATAATGAAAGATTTGATCAGTTGACTATCGATAATAATGAAATGAAACAAATATACTATTATTTAAAAACTCACTTAGACACAGTAAAAGAGAATTTAGAAAAAGACATTACCATCAATCATAACCTTTCTAAAACACATTCTAATACATTAACAAACATAGATCAAAGATTAACAGCATTGGAAAATACAAATAAATTATGAATAACTCCTACAAGACTTTAATTGCTGAAGAATTACATCGTGCTGCTCGTAGAAATTATCAACGACGTCACGTTGATATACGGGGATTAGATGAGACATGGCAAGCTGATATTGTTGATATGCAATCATATGCTTCTGTAAACGATAATTATAAATACATTCTAACGGTAATCGATAATTTTTCAAAATTTGGTTGGGCTGTGCCTTTAAAAACAAAAAATAGTAATAATGTTACCCAAGCAATGTTATCAATATTTACTACATCTGGTAGAATACCAAAAAATCTTCAAGTTGATAATGGTACCGAATTCTACAATTCTTTATTCAAAACACTTATGAATAGATATTCCATCAATATGTATTCTACTTATAGTAATTTAAAGGCTTCAATCTGTGAACGTTTTAATCGAACCTTAAAAAACAAAATGTGGAAGCGATTTACAGCGAGAGGTAGTTATCGATGGATAGATATTTTAAATGAATTATTAGATTCCTACAACAACAGTACACATAGAACTATAGCACTGAAACCAATAAATGTAAATAGATCGAATGAGAAATCAATATTAAGAAATATTTATAATAACAACGATAAGATGATGTTTAAAAAGTCTCAAAAATTAAAAATAGGCGATAAAGTGAGAATAAGTAAATATAAACATGTTTTTGAAAAAGGTTATACACCTAACTGGACTACTGAAATTTTTACTATAACCAAAGTTAATAATACTAGACCTGTTACTTATCAACTAAAAGATTATTTAAATTCACCAGTTCAAGGTTGCTTTTACAAAGAAGAGCTTTCAAAAACGAAATATCCTGATATTTATCTAATTGAAAGAGTTATAAAAAAAAGAGGAAATAAAATATTAGTAAAATGGTTGGGATTTGATGGTACACACAATTCATGGATAAATATAGATGATTTGTAAATTATACTTGTCTAAACTTGTTTCAACGCTGAAATTACGTAATTTTATTGCGAGAGTAGGTTAGTCATTCTGCTGGCTAGTCGCTCACGAGCACTTGAATAATCTACACGTATTCGAATATTTAAGAAATCTCAAACAATTATGGAACTTATTATGGATATACAATGTTTTGTAAATGGAAAAAATGAATTGATCGTGAAAGAACTAGCGGTTGCATCTGTTGAAGACAAAGAAGACAAAGAATATTGTATACTATTTAAACCACCATATCCTTGGTATAATTTGTCTGCAAAATGTCGATCCACGAATTCATGGCTAACAAGAAACTATCATGGTATTTCGTGGGACTCTGGAGAAATAGATTATACACAACTCAACACAATAATAAATAACCTAATAAAAGAAGCTACATGTATATATGTTAAAGGCTTACAAAAAAAAATATGGTTTGAAGACTATATCAAGCAACTCGAAGACAAACGAATTGTAAATATAGAAGACATAGGATGTCCACCTTTACGAGAACTTCGTACGGACGTTTATGGACATCATCAGGCTTGTCACAGATACATTAATCAAGTAAATATTAATTGTGCGTTACAAAATGTAATAGAAATTAAGAAATGGTATAATTCTTTTTATAAAAATGAAAAATAAACCTATTTTACATTCAATAATTTGTTTTATTTCTTGTAAACCTTCTCTACATAGTTTCAATTAATTATGTATTTTTTATTCGTAAATATCAAAATATGAATTATGTTTGTATTATAGTCAAGAAATGAAATGCGTTTGTAGGTTGATGGAGCATAAATTTTACACGTTTAGAAATTATCTGTCTAGTTCATTTGTCGTTTTTTTTTTTTTTACTGAGATCGTGTTTTCCGAGAAAAATTATTGAGAACTCTGGTTCATTTAGCATTTGCAGAAAAACCGTTGTCCGTGAGAGCGAAGCGAGACTTTTAAAACGGACAACGGTTTTTGTAGTATATAATTGGGGAATCTGGATCACTTTGTATGGCTATAAAATTGGGGAGTCTGGCTCACTTTTTCGTTATTTGCTGAAAATCGTGGTCCGTGAGAGCGAAGCGAGACTTTTAAAACGGACAACGATTTTCTGCAAATAACGAAAAAGTGAGCCAGGAAAAATTATTGAGAACTCTGGTTCATTTAGCATTTGCAGAAAAACCGTTGTCCGTGAGAGCGAAGCGAGACTTTTAAAACGGACAACGGTTTTTGTAGTATATAATTGGGGAATCTGGATCACTTTGTATGGCTATAAAATTGGGGAGTCTGGCTCACTTTTTCGTTATTTGCTGAAAATCGTGGTCCGTGAGAGCGAAGCGAGACTTTTAAAACGGACAACGATTTTCTGCAAATAACGAAAAAGTGAGCCAGACTCCCCAATTTTATAGCCATACAAAGTGAGCCAGACTCCCCAATTATATACTACTTTCTTGCTTAGCAAACAATAAAAAAAATTAAATTATTTTAGTTAAAATAGGTTTTTTTCAAGGTTTTTGTCGCTTGGCGACAATAGCAGCCTTATTTATTACACAAAAAGTGTCATATCGGAAGATAAAGGCAAAACATGTTTTAATTAAAGTAGACCTAGAATATACGCGTCTGATTTGACACTTAGAATAATGCCTCTTTTCGTTCCTAACAAATACATAAAATGAAAATTTATATACGTACAAATAAAAGGGAGAATCATTAAATTAATATAACTTGGGCCCTTTTTAGGCTTCTGTATTTGTTAAAAACGGAACCCTTACAAGATCATTTATCCGTTGGTCTGTTCGTCAAGACAGTTTTTCTCAGGAACAGATAGATGTGATAATAATCGAGTTGAAAGTCACAAATAGTCTTGTAAAAATACAAATTTGTAAAAAGAAATGGTTTTTCAAATACTTCATATTTTATATACAATTTGAATATACAAATATCGTAAAAGCTCGCTTCAAAATGTAAAGCCAATATTGTTACCCACCTTTAAGGAACTACTAAGAAATATTTTTGGTATATCAAACGCCCAAGGTTCTTTTCGTGGAAACATTTATTGAATATTATTTATAAAACCGGAATAATATAAGGACACTTCACGCTCGATATTATAATATGCTCACTTAATTTTAATCGTCATTAAAAACATGTGTATACTGGGTATGTGGTGTGTGGCTACTGCGGAAAATATTATATTTTACAAGAAAATATAAAAATAGACTTTATACTCTGCTTTATACGATAACAAAATTTGTAAACAAAATTATATTCGGTTGAAGAATATGAAACTCATAAGCTATTCAAATTTAATTTCTGTCTCTTTCTTGCAAAACTTGAACATTATTTTAAATGGCCTTAGTTCCACTCAACCTTTATGGCGGATGTGAACGTAGGCACAAGTCGCGTCGCAGTAACCAGTTTTAGGTGTAGCGGGACGCAGTAGAGCGAGGGGCATATGACTGAACCTGAGCAAGCATGCCTATAGCGTTGTATTCCGATCCGCCATAAAGTTTGATTGGAACTATACGCCGTGCGGTATTGCCCTCTCTGTCTAACAAAACACTCAAAAATTATTTCATAAACGTAATAAAAACGTAATAAATAAATAATAAATAATAAAGTAAACACTCAAAAATTATTTCACTGTTCTGATATATTTAAAAAACTCATAAAAATTAATTTAAAAAAAATGTCTTCTACCCCATTCTAGAGAGTAGCGATTAAAGTCAGGACAAGATAAAAATATGTGAGTACATATCGGTGCGGAACTCTCAATGCGTGAATTCGACTCGCACTTGGTATTGTTTTATCATATTAATTTTACTCGCCATATATTTGCATCTTGTAACGGCACTCGTTCTATCTGAACGGTGCGGTTGTAAAAGTTGAAAAAAGTGTGGCAATGAACCTGGCCGCGGCGAATGCACTCGACGCCGTTAGATGTATCCAAGGTCAGTTACGTGACTCGCAAACGCGGACACTTGTTACCATTTTGTGACGTGAACTCTTTTTGAACATGATACCTCGGTACACATGCAAATAGTAGTTTTGTTTTGGAGGTTATGTTTACCCTTAAGGATTCTTGGCTGTCTAGGGTGTCAAAATTACACACACACACACACACACACAAAAAAACATGAGAATTTACCAAGAAAATAAACCTGTCAAAAGTTCATCCATAAATTACATCACGCAAACATGGTTTTTTGGACATTCCCTCCATTCTTGTCACAAATTTAAAGTGACATTTGCATGCTGTCACGTTAGTTGTATAGTAGAATTACAAATTTAGAAGTAAGGCAGAGCTTCCAATATTTATATATATTTTAAATTTCACATATTGAAATAATAATTGATATTCAAAATTGCAAGTATTTTAAATTAACCACGCGTTCAGAAAAAAAAATGTAAACAAGGTAACTGTCCAATTCAGATGTTTCTTTCAAACCTTTGTCAATGAAAGATACAGACAAAACATATTTAACTAAACTAATCCAAATAAACGTTTCTGGATTGGTCTGACAAAGTATATTATTATACACCGTTGCCCTATGTAATCGTTTTATATTTTAGATAAATCTAACGTCTCGAAGCTTATACTCGTACCTTCCCCCAAAAAACTTTTTTCTTTTTGTTATTTTGTCCTATAAATAGTTGTTAAAAATATGGGATACATTAAATTAAATCTTTTACGCAATTTAACTTTGAATTTAAACGAAATCGTATTTTTATAGCGATTCGTCTTTAATAATAAGTTTTTAATGGAAGTAAACAAATCATTTTCTCTTTTGCTTCAGATGTTGAAGACACCAAATATCAGTGCTGTTTGCGGTCGTCTACGAGTAAGCAATTTCAAATAACTGCATATTTATATGTATTTTTACTTCCGAATTGCTATGTATTCGTATTTACATTGCTGATCTTGCAATGGATTGCGAGCTATAACTCTATTAAATATGCAGTGCGAATTTACTATTCATGTCTAATATTAATTTGTTTTTTTTTTATAATAGTTTTTAGTACTGTGGTGACGTGAGTTATGTTGAAATGCCTTCTCCATTGTTACAGACTAAATATTCGTGGATAAAGGATTGCTTATTGAGGAAATGAATTACAATGGACTATAATAAAAATCGATAACCATTCGCAGCCAATACGATGGGGAATAGAAAGATAGTGATAGCAAAACAATTTTAAGGTGAATATCTATTTCATATGACGTGTGTAAAACGAACACTGATATTAATTTATTTAACTTTAAGTACTGCGCAAGTGATGAAATATGGCTGTGCTAAATTATTTACTATTTTATGTGTATAAAGCTGGCGCTGTTAAGTTTGTACAAAGCATTTCCAGTTTCGCTTGCGACTATTTGTTTGGATTTAATATTTGAATGTATTTTAATAACCTTCCAGTTGCCACTGCAAAGACAGCAAAATTAGGCGGCAAGGGCGGCAAGAAGTACGAGGAGGTAAGATTGAAAATTCATAACAAAAAAAAAGTTAAACCGCTTACGATTTTCTTCTTCCTTTCTTTCTGTTTTCAAATAAACAGTTTGTCATATTGTTTTATTAATTTTTATATTTATAGCTGACTGTTAAATACTTTGTGGGTCCATATTAATTATCAGTTTTGTTTATATATTGTTTTCAATAGATAATGCCGACAATCATATATACAGACATGTAATCAGTGGTGTAAAAAATGTAAAAATCAGCTATATTTTAAAAAAACATGCTTCAGACTATAAATTATATTATTTTAGCATGTTTATTTATATGCTATGCTATAGCATAACACGCGGGAATGCTTAGCGCGAGAATATCTACAATGACTGTTTAGTCTGCTACAGCACTCTGCATGCGATCGCGCCTCGTTCGTTCGTTGCGTTGGGCAGCGGTCACATGCTGTCGAATGCTGTCGACCAACAGCTGCGCTAATCAGTCAGCGCGCGATCACGTTCGTTGTAGGACGTGTTTCGTTGTGCTGATCGCATCGTTATGAGTAGGGTAATTTTGTGTTTCACAATAAGTATCTTTGTTCTATTGATGTAGCAAGTAAACCATATTAAATAAAAGTTAATTATTTCCATATTGTAATTCTGTATTAGTGTTTGAATTTTATACTTTGTGACTTTTTTCTAGCCATACAAAAGTGTGAAAAGAGTGAAAAAATGAATAAACATTCCTAGTACCAACCTAATATGTATATTGTTCAGTACAGTTAGGTTAGGTTAGTTAGTTACAAATTTTGTTTGACTTTGTGCATTGGAGATATATGGGGTCAATTCTCGGATTTTGTCTCGGTTGTAGTGTAAGTACTTGTATATGTCTTGACTAGTTAGGTAGTTGCCTAGATAAGTATTATGTCAAACTGTATTAAATTTTTATAACATTATGAAATATGTTAGTGAATCAAGATATAAATAAATTTTAATGAAATCGACCAATCTAAAATCAAATCATAATATATGCAATCATATCAAATTGCTTTTGCAATATTTCAATTATGGTCCCTCCTGTCTCTTGGGCCCTTCCAGCCGACTTAGCCTTAGCCTAGCCTTATTTCGTTCTTGTTATACCTATTACTTTAACGGTTTTAATAGTGCAGTTATAAATTGAAAGCCAAAACCTTTGTAATTCATGTTGTTGTTAAAAACAGTTAAAAAAGACATAACGTTAAAAAACGGTAACTCGAAGCATGACATTTCGTAACAAATATCTTTCTTTTCTCTTACAAAACCCAACTGGAACCAGAGACTCCTACAGAACGCGGATGTGGATTATAACCATTCGTTCCTATCCTGTGTTTGAAATGTTTTAACATTACGTGGAGGCTCCAAAGCCGGCTTAGCAAAGAAGTGAAAGGCATTTCTAAACAAATGTCATATATCTTGAATTCTAGTAATTATTTTTTACTATTTACAGATTTTATTTTATTATGATTTTTTTACCGTAATCTAGTTTTTTTTGTACATTAAAATTATTTTTAAAGAGAGAGATGTGCTACGTAACGCTCAGTACGAAATATAACGCAAAATCTGAATCGCAGTTTTCTACAGTGGGTTAAAACAGTTTATGCGATATTGACATTCTATAGACACGCGAAATCTCCTTAACAGGACATCGTCAGAACGGTTTTCTTTTACCGGTGCAATAAGACAATCGACCAACTACACAAATAAACAGATATCGAAGCTGAATAAAGTATATGGATTTTACTTTCATCAATACGATACCATTAACAAACGTGTCGCTCGATCTACTCGCATAGGCCATAGTGAGTGAACAAGCGATCCATGTACTCGTAAAATTTTCGTTTTTTTTTCACATGGTTCCGATAACGGCAAATCGGTGACGCAGAGTTGAGAGCAGATAAACAGAAGCTTTAAAATATCGAAATTACAGATTATAATAAAAAAATCAAAGTATCTTTAGAGTAACTACTGTTAATCTTTGTACTTTATAGGGATTCTACAATTTTTGTATTGTAATATGCTAGAACATTCGTAAAAATTTGGGCCATTTTTTAAATAGCTCATGAACGTAATACTCGTTTTATAACGGAGTGGTCTCCAAAATTTCTATTCGTTTTTTAGGGCAGTGAAATAAAATAAAAATCTAGAAAATCTCTAGACAAGTTGGAAATTGTCTCATCAGGAAACGATTTGGCATATGTAAGTTACATTTAGTACCAGTTGTCTATTTACCCCATAATACAATTGCTTACTTTAGGACTACTAGATGGCGATGTGTGGGATGCCCCAGATATTATTTAGTTTTGTTCAACGAATCCAAAAATGTTAATTTATTAAATACTACTATGATTTTAATTATAATACATATATTTCCAAGAAAAACATATACGAGTCGAGGGACATTATCCGAATCCCACACTTTTTTTTCTGAAAATGTTCAGTTGCGGGAAGTAAAAATAAAATTTCAAATTAACTAAAAAGGTTTCGACCATAGAAAGTGCTTCGCTATCACAATCTTGAGAATTGTTTAAAATTATATTAAATGTTTCTATCATATCGATTTTATTCAATATGACGTTAATAAAAGACGAAAGTAATAATGCCACCGAGTTTCTGACAGCCCTGGTCAGCGCCGATTTGCTGCAGTTTTTAAAAAGGGTCGATCGTTTTATTGAAGATTTAGAATCAGTTTTATAACAATCGTGAGAATTATTACCGAAGCGATCTGCAAGCTAAAGTGGCGATAGGCCGGTCACATTTTCCGTAGAATTGATAACCGATGGGGTAGACGAGTTCTTGAGTGGAGGCCACGTACCGGGAAGCAAATCGTTGGATGCACGCCGGTCAGGTGGACAGATGACCTGAAGCACCATTGCGAAAGGCGGAGGACCGTGTGTGGGAGCGAGGCTTGGGAGAGACCTATATCCTGCAGTGGAGTGACACGGGTTGATGATGCGAATTATTGGAAGAAAAATATATCTCTGGATAGATCACTGAAAAAGTTAAATCCATATAGAAACAAAACTTAATATATTTTTGATATAAAATATAACCTTATATGAATATTTTGAGGTCGCGCGTGTATGCGTCATTCAGAGTCCCGCTCACCCTTATTTTTGGCTTCTCCCGGATGTGAGCTAGGAAAAACCGGCCGAGGGACCTGAAGGTTGAATGCTTTTGAATGGAGCTACCAAACAAAGTTATTATTTTTATGGTCTCATTTGTACGTTTTTCAGTTTCAATGTTACGATAGAACATAATACGCTACTTGAATAAATATTAATATTTTCAACTGACATTATTAGTAATTATTCCAATATTTTCGAAGCATTTATACGAAAACGTTAAATTTGTAAAAAAACGAGGGTTTTTGATTAACTGATTTATTACTTGCTAATTTATTAAATGCCAACAGATTTAACGTTATAAGCTTATAAATTATGATAAATTACAGATTAACTAGCTTAGGATGCTAATCCAATTAATTGGATTAACTCGACATGCACGGTGTATTAACAATCAGTTTAACTAATAAACTTAGAAATTAGTAATAAACTAATCCATATTTATACTTTTATACTTTAATATATAAAGCTGAAGGGTTGGCTTGTTTGTTTGAACGCACTATTCTCTGGAACTACCAGTCGGATTAGACAAAACATTTTTGTATTTGATAGCTCAATTTTTGAGGAAGGTTTTAGCCTAAATATATAGAATCGTAGTATCTGTCTGTCTGTTCCAGCTAAATTCCGAAACGGCTGCACAAATTTTAATGAAACTTTGCAGACATAAAGAAAACGTTGTTAGGAGTGACATAGGCTATTTTTCATCGGTCTTTTCAGGCTAATCTGCAAAATGGCTGAACCTTTTTAAATGAAACTTGACAGATATGAAAAGGAAGTTTTCAGGAGGTCACTCCTGTCCTGTTTGCCTGTTTATCCAGTCTAATCTCCGAAGCGGCTGAAGCATTTATTCTTTTCATATTTCAAATATTTAGGGTTCATGCGTAAACTTTTGAAATTTTGGGAACTGGAGAAATCGTGAAAATTTGAATAGGAGCTACTCATTATAAACAAATAATGATATGTTTGCAGGGTTTTTAGATTTCTACATTTTAGAGTTGGGAAACGAGGGGATGAAAATTTGTATGGGAGTATCGGTTTCCTTTACAAGTAGGAACTTTAAAGTTGCAATTGTAGGTATTCATCACAAACAAATATTGACTTGTTTTAGGGTTTTTGGATTTCCACATGTTAAGTGTGAGAAACGCAAGGTGAAAATTTGTATAGAATGAGAATTGGAATTGAGCTTACTCGTCATAATTAATACCGACCAACGTGTTTCAGAGTTTTTGGATTTTCACATTTTAAGGTTTGATTAGCAACCCAGCGGCGATCCCCAAGAGTATTGATTTTGGAAAGTTTCAGTCTGGCAGAATAACTTCGAAGCATGTGTAATTATTATGCATGAACGGTCAAGAAAAAAAGAAACGCTTTTGTGTTTTTTTCTATTCTATTGATCTGACACGTATAATGACGATTCCAAGTACAACATTACACCATAGTATTCCAATATATTGCGAATAAGAGCGTTATTAACAAATATAAGTCCAATCACACTTTCGCCCCCATGAATCCCAGCTTTTAAATGCTCTGTTAATAATGCTGTTCATGTTAGGAAGAAAAGAAAATTTTGTATTCACAATCACTCCATAGTCCCTAATTTGCTTGGCTTCATCGAGATTAAAACTGTCTATAATACAAGATATTTATACAAATTTGCGTTTGTAATGAATTTTTATGTTTACATTTTTATTTGTTAAGAAGAAGTTTGTTTAATTCTGACCACTTCGAAATTCATTTAGGTCTTCTTGTAACACTGATGAATCTTCAACACTCCTGATTATATATTTTAAGGTCATCATAATATATCAATATTTAGGATATTTACGAGTGCAGCGCAATATGACTGTGGAAGAAACGCGCTTACTTTTAATAAAGCCCTCTGGGCTCTCAGATATTTTCTAGCCCTTACATGTAATTTGTCGCGATTTCTCATACATCGCAATAGGCCTGGTGTAATCCAGGGTTTCAATATTCTTTTGCTCCTTGGGACCGTTATCTCATGGGTATTATTTTCCAATGCATATGTCAAAGCATTGACAAAGGAATCAGTAGCATCATCGACATCTTTCATTGAAAAATTTGGCACTAAATCCGTACCCCATATGTCTATGTTTAAGGCCTCCTTATCTAGGTGTCTTTTTATTCTGGGAACTTTAGTGAAATTCGGTTTAGTTTCGATAAAAAAAATAACACTAGCGATCCGTGATCGAGGTCTGAGCAACATAGCAAAAAACTGGCAATCTCGTTTTAAGCATTGTATGATCAAGGCAGGTACGGTTGTGGGTTGGTAGGTATTGTATGAGCAGGGAGGATACCATGCGAAGCCATCATGTTTAGGTAATCGGAAGTATGTTTTTCCGGCCAACTATTTGAGATATTGATGTTAATGTCTCCGGTTACTATTATATTTTTAAAGTATGAGTACTTGAGAAGGCATTCATTTAAGGAACACAAAAACCATGAATATCTTTGTAGCCACAAAGGCGATATGTTGCTAGAACTAAGGTGTCTCCACTATTTTTTAAGATTATACTGTTTGCGTCTTTTATGTTAGGTTCTTCTATCGATACGGTTATATTATTTTTGTAATAGATGACGGTTCCTTCATTTTGGGTGTGGCCATTGGACATTGCAAACGAGTTGTAGCCCACAATAACAGGACGATTTAGATTGCAAGCTAACCAGCACTCTGTTAGGACTACTAAATCTCAATATATTTTGGAACGGTGAAAAAGTGTAAGAAAGCTTGCCATATTACAATTTATACTACGTATATTCTGTGACAATATCTTTAAGGAATCACAAGAAGTGCAATTTGATGTCAGCAGTCTCTGACAGTCGTCAATATCGCACAGTGCAGAAAAGGCAACCGATACAGTGTCTTAAGTCATCATTCACTACATTATCGCTAAATTGATCGAATGTGACATATAATACTACAAACATATGAAGTGCTAGCATGCATTGATCTCTTATACCATAGCCCCTAGATAATGACTATCATTACTAACATGTCAGCATCGAACCCCGTAGCATTTTTCAGTAGTCTAAACCAAGTTTGAGGGATATGTTTCATAAATAGGCTGATCGTACGTAAACAATTAAGGCGGAGCGCTGCTTGTCCAGTGCGATAGATGGAGCTACTATACAAAGTAATGTTATTATTTTTAATGGTAAAATTTCTACATTTCATTTGATAAAACCCACACTACAATAAAAAATAAATCCTCTTCAATTTTATTGACATACTCTTGTTAACTTTGTGGAAAATAAAGTTTTTCGGCAAACAGTTCGAAACCATTGAAATGGGTAATCAATATCAGCAGTCGTTTGGATTGGTATCAAGCACTTTTATCTCAAAATTATGTTGAAGGAAAGGGTAACTTGTTATGGTTATTTATATAGTATACTTGCAAGGGTTGTTTCTCTTATGAAAAGCAAAGACGAAAAAAGAAATTATTATGTACGGTACACGCGAAAATAAATAAAAATCATTGAAGAAAAAGACGCATATCATAAGAAATTCAAACGTTTTTAGAACCCAGTGGATGAAATCGAGTATCAAATTGTGAGAACTAGGGTTCACACACTAATACATTCACTACTCTAACTATCTAGTTAGAGTAATAAGTGTAAGTAGAGTAAGAGAAGTAGAGTAATTTCTTTTTAAAATTTAAAATTAAAAAAAAAAGAAAAAGAAATTACCAAAAATAATGTTTAAAGTTTTCATTTGTAAACAATAAACGCAAACTACTATTCTCAGAGAATAGTGATTTCTTCCACGATCATATTCCACAAAAGAGCTTTACAAGCGCTACAATGTTTTAACTGTGCGACAATTGTTTATATTACAAACGGTATTGGAAATGCATGCTAGCATGCCCTTTATATTATAGCTGCCCTAGCAGCTATAGCATAACCACGCAGTTGTGTCTATATAAACTGCAAAATCATCTGCACTGTCACATCTATTACAGATCCCCATCTAGAATGCACACACACACATTCAAATGTATACGCTAGAATATAAAACTCCACACACATAAACACACCCAAGCAGCCACCATTTACACACTTATATCGCACAGCATGTTTGGAAAAATATATGAATGACGTCTGTCCTCTCCCCACCTGCTGCTTTAATAATTGATTTAATTTTAATTTGTTACTGTATATAATTAATATGTTTTAGTTTGAGAAATGATTAGGGGATCTGGTAGTCTGGGAAACAGTAAGGAGCTTGTCTCCCTTGTCCAGTCACCAGACTCTCCCATAACGCAAAAAATGTGTAAAGAAATGTAAATGTAATGTAATAATAATATAATATATATCACTGCGTCCTGCCTATTCTATGACAGTACAGAAGTTGGACAAGAAGGGAAGGCAAATGCGCGCGCACAGGGCAGGCATTCCAACCTCACCGCTATTCGTCACTCGTTTAGCCCTCAGCTACCGTGTCAAGTCCGGTTGGCGCCTGCCTGTAAATAGGTCCGTGTTTTTAGCTTAGTTGAGCAGTGTCACAGATAAAGCAGTGTCTATCCTGGTATGTGAAAATGTACTTCTGTGTTGCCAGATTGTATAATTATATACGAAATCTGTATAATTTTGGTAATCTTCATATTTACTTTGTGTAATGAAAAATTATGTTCATTATCATACGGACAGTCTATTTCCTGTTAAATTGAAATGTACACAACAACTTGTTGTCAACAGGCAAATCTAATTAAAAATCTGTACTCTAAATTCTTCGTAATTAATTTCCAAGCATTTAAACAGAAAAAAATACGGACTGGTTTTATTGTTTTGATTTGCATTTAATTTTTTCCCCAAATACTTTCAGTGATTAAACCCAATGGATAATTTTTTCATTTTTTCAGCGATTTTTAATAAAAATAGAACTAAAGATTGTCTTGTAAATAAAAGTTTAGTCAATAAAGTTTCAACTTTCGAATATACTTACGTGTAACGGAGTTATATGTGTGCAAGTAATCTAAAATATTCAAAATCGAGCACGGACAACTATGTCAAATTAAAAACAGTTTTTATGATCTTTCGTCCACGTACTTAAAATTACAAAAGTTCTTTCTTATTCTGTTTCCATAATGAGTCTATGAATTATTGACAAAATGATTTTGTGAATAATTACGTCAAGTCTCGTAACACTTTTGCTGTAAAAACTTTTGAGACCCCATTGAGTGCCCAGTCAGCCTTTGTCTATGAAGTTAGCAAATGACTCAATATTTAACTTAAGGTAAATTAAAGAATAATTTTATGGATAATATTGTAAACATTTGTGATAAATGACCCAATTTAATTTTGTTTAAGACTTGTACCATAATTTTTTTTATAATTCCTTACAAGAGTATAACTTTCTGTATGTATGTTTTTAATGAGATCTCATCTCTTTTTATTGGGAATTCTTCTTTTCTTTTTTGTGGTTCTATTTCTTGTACGATGTCTACAGTAGTTGTGTGAAGCAAAATTCTGTTTGTAGCTCACAAAATGGGTATTTTTAGAGATTTGCACGGTATAACCACAAATAAACACTTGTGATTTTTAATTTATTGAATCATTTGGTGATTAATTTTATTATAATATTTTAGAACAAAGGAAAAAGTTTAGTGTTTTATACTTATTCCTCCTAAATATTAATAATATGCCTAATTTCAAATTTTTAGGTCTGCTAGAAGTAGGTAACATAGAATTTTGATGATCGGAATGTGACGAAATAGCTAAACTTTGATGGCAATTTATATTAATTGGGAACTAGTAATTTAGGAATTTAGTTCAGAATTTTAGGTACAATCTCTAACGTAATTTCCAGACTTTTGCTGATATTTGTGACAGAGATATAGAAAGTTGAAAATCACCACGAGTAACTTCTAGAAAAGGGATTCCGGTATCTGTTGTTTGCTCGACTGAGTAAGGTCACTCACGCGACCCCTGATATCACGAAATAAACAAGGAGCAACATAATATTCCCGTATTCTCTACTTGTGGTCCAAAATTTAATTTAATTAGTAAATAGATGGTCGTTCGCCCATTTTTTTGAAATCGATCAAAAAAAGACGAAGGAAAGTACAACCTACTTAGATAATGCGATAAAATTGTTACGTTTACGATGAACGATTTTGTTAAATTACCTAAAACTATAAATTATTGTTCGACTATTTAAAAGGACCTTAAAAATAATGATTGCACCACAAAATTTTAAAACAAATCAAAATAATAAATATGAAGCGGGTGAACTCGAGACTAGTAAGCATGTTTATTTGAGTTGGTATATTTAAGACCAAGAGTGCACATATGAGCACGTTTATGGGTATCAACAATGTTTGGAAATTTGTGTAACTCGAGCGTTAAGTGTAAACTCGCTTAGTGTATATTTTAACTTTCCTGCGAAGCGCGTGCCCAGCTACGTCTTAATATACGAGTACCTGCGATACCTAGTGGGAGTCCGTGCGTGTTGTTAAATAATTAGTGAACTCAATAACTTTTCAAACAGCAATATCGCAAATTGGAACAGTTTCGAAAGTAAAACATACCACACATCAGCCCATTAATGCCCCCCTGCAGTGGGGCTTAGGCCTCCCCTCGCGATTAAAGGCTTGAAGCTTAATCCACTACGCTGCTCCAGTGCGGGATGGTGGGTTTTAACGAATGCTATGACAGACGGTTTAACGTGCTCTCCGAGGCACAGAGTCAGGGATAGTTATGTACATAAGTTAGAAAAAACTCATAGGTACATGCCCTGGGATTCGAACCACAGCCGTCTAAACAAGAAGCGAGATCGTCACCACTTGGTTATCACGACAAAGTAGGTAATTATTTCACTATTGTGAAAATCTTTAGTGAAATAATTATCTATCATTTAATGACTAAATAATTTCTTTTAAATAAATATTCACCTAATGAATATTCATCCTAAGTTCAGTTACAGTGAAAACATGTGTTTTTTAATTCTTAACGTTTTGAGGATCTTGAGTTGGCTGGATTTTATTCATTCGCTTACGGTTTCTCTAGGGTCTTGAATTCTAAGGCTGTCAAAGGTTTTGGAGAAAAAATTGCAAATGTTAGTTAATACTTTTACCGACAAAACGCAATGATAATGCAAAGGGGAAGATACAATAAAATACTGACCGTAATATGTCCAAACATGCGAATAAAATCGATATTGGACTATAATAGCGGGAGATGATGAATTTTCGGGAATCTTACGAGTGGGCCAAAGGTCCACTGGGTTTACATATAATAGTAGTAATATATTTATACATTTGAAATTGGGTAGCCCATCTAAATGATATTTCGTATGTAAAATTGGATAACATGAAATATGTAAGGTTTTCCATTTTTAAGCGCACAAAACGCGGTATTTTCAGCGGCATTATTTTATATGAATAAAGAGTATAATAATTGAAAAAAAAATCTGATTTAAAAAGAATCGTTATTGAAACGAAAACAATACTGTGATACTTTAGCAAACATTTATAAAAATTGTGTTTTGTGTCGCTAATGTTTATTCACTTTCGGAAGGAGTATGTAATCGGTTTGGTGATGCATTTCGGTCTAGTCACAGATAGTACGCGGTATAGAAATAGTACGCCGAATCCTGCTCTGCGCAATTCAAGGAATATATTGAATCCAACTTGCTAATTTAAATTTACTATAATTATGTTCAACCCAAGTAGGTGTACAGGGCGATAAAGCCAAATATTGGACACAAGAATTTTGGAAAAATTTTCAGTTCTTCAGCTGTATATTTCACAGATCTCAAACTTTATAATTTATTGTATTGAATTATTTTACAAACATATAGTCCATTAACAATTAAGAATTAGTTTTTTTTTTATATCTACCGTATTTATCGACAAAACCGGGCAATCGACCTTCGTTCGGTATTTTTATTTTTTGGCAACACCTAGCGTTCATCAAATTCCAACATTCCAGCGTTCCTACAATTTTTTTTTTGTAATATTGTGCTTTTTAAATAATATTGCGAATCGCATACTAATTAAATCAAATCATTTTTCGATCTTACCTACCTATGAACTGATTATTTAAATAACATTTGACACCACCAGCAACAGTGCAAGTTTTAATTTATGAGAACTTTACGAGATGGCGCCGCACCGTGAGTATATGAAATGGCTTGGTAAAAAAATTTACGTTTTTCAAGAAATTGCAGCTAAAAATATAAAACTTAAATAAACTAATAATCAAAACCTTAATTAAATACAAAAATTTATATATATATATATATATAAATATACACACACAATTGCTCATATTATAGTATAGTAGTTAGAAAAAAAAATTGTAAATAAAAAGATGTAATGAAAAATTTTTATTTGGGAGGCTATTGAATAAGAGTCAAATATTTCGGTAGTAAATAGATTAAAAAAAAAACAGATATTCTATAATAATAAAAACCTACAAATTTCCGACATGAGGCGTATAAGCATCATCGGGCTCTGCTCATCACTATAGAAGAACTATAGGTAATCGCTAATCTGCTGCAGACATTTCGAGAAGACATAAATGTAAATATAGTATAGTCTAAAACAGTAGCAATAAATAAATATATCACTTATTCTTACCAGCTTCCTCTATTCTGTGCTGTTAACTATTGACACCATAGTTTAGCAGTGAAGATATGCCTGTACGTGTAGAATTATACTCTCCAATTCATTTCATTTGATACCCACGTCAAAGGTGTTGCAAATAACAAGTCTCGTTATGAAAATGCTGAGTTCACATAACCCTATTGCAAACAGTTCAATCGCTAAGCTGAAAACGTATCAGATGGACCAACTCACATTTATTTATACGTTAAAATTAAAGGACACTTTGTTTTATAGTCGTAGTCGTTATCGATCTCTCGAACTCGAGATTGATATAGAGCCAATAGTAATTTGATATTTGACACATTTTAGAATTTAATCGATTCCAGTTTTTGTGCGAATCGGAAAACTTTCGTATACTTTCTTACTATTATATAATACAATACGTACTGTTGTTTTATTTCTGTGTGTTTTGGAATATAAGTGTTTTACTTATTCGGTTTACATTATTGTAGTTAAGTAAGTTTTTTAAAATAAAAGATGAGCAACTGTTTAGGACATCCTTAACATAAGTCTAATTAATATGCTTTATCGATTCGAGCCATAGTGAACATTAAAATTATGTAATAATAAATACCATTTAGTTTTGTTTAGCAATTTTTTATTTCTATAAAAACAAGCCAATGCGAGGCGGACTCGCACACCAAGGGTTACGTATAACCACACAACATGCAGGAAATTTCTTTTATCACAGCGCATAAAAAAATATTTCGTACTTTAGTGAAAATAAAAAATATAATTTGACTTATTTATCTATTCATCCAAAAAATTAAGAAAAATGATTAAATGTAGGTATCCATGAAAATGCTGTGAGTAGTATTAACCTACTCGCACTGTTGAGAGCCGCCGCGCCGCGCCCATACGCGCCCATCCCCCGCGATCATCCTATGCGGTGTGCGATATCCACGTTTTAAAATCAACTGTATCAGACAGGTTGAAGAAATAGTGAAAAATAAAAATTAGATTTTTTGGGTAATGTGTTCTATTCACGTTACTGATTCGTATAAAAAATTTTACGCAATGATAAAAAAATGATCATGTATATGTGCTATGTTACTCACAAAAGTTCTTTAGGATTACGAATGGAACCTTATTAATCTTATCACATTTTCATATGTATGCCTTAATATTTCATCGTTTATAATTAAAATATTAAACTTCAAGACCCAGGCAGAACGTAATTGTTAAGAAAATATTAGTTTTACTACTTTACAACTACATTACATTTATATTTTTTTACAAGTCTAAAAATTAAGGGAATTATTTTCATCGTATTATTGAAATATAAAGCTAGCATGAAAAAAATCATTACCAGTAAATGAAAGTATACCTTCCCTGCTTTACCTTGAAATATGTTGTGGAGAGAAAATTTGAAAATAAATGTACAATACTATCAATTACTGATATCGTGTCATGAAAATGTTACGTATTTTTATAAGCTTTTTATTTTTAACTTTATTTGTAACTAAGTAAACAAATCAATTCAAACCACTTTTTACGAAGTTAAAAATTTGCACACGCATGAATTTTGGATGATAATACAATAATGCCGGTGCAACCAGTGCCGGGTTGGGAAGACAACACAGAAGGTGCAGCCCCAGCGGCTAAACGACATCCTCGACCTAGGAGTATACTTCGCGCAGTGTCATAGGATTTGAAATGAATGACGACTGGATGCATTAAGGATACTTCGGTGCGTAGATTACCATAGATTACATGCTATTTTAAAAACTAAAATGAAAAAAAGAGTAAATGTACACGTCTAGATCGTTAAATTGTCTAAATTCAGCGATCGTCTATAAATAAATAGAAACTGACTAACGTAATATCTGTTTATATCGATATAAATCATATATCGATATAAACAGATATTACGTAAATAGTAAAAAGTGTTTGCATTTTAAAATTAGTCCAATGAAATGATTTGGTGTTGATAAAATTATGGGTTACAGAATATATTGTTAAAAAAAGTACCTAACTTTGTCTGAAATATCATAGGTTTATATTAATTTTAAAATTATTTTTGATCCTCAAAGATGTCGGGGACCGGTAACTGAACTTACAAACCAAACTTAACCACCTATATTTTGTTGTGATATGATGTAACATAATAAAAGGTAGAAACTGAGGGAGTAATTACTAACATACGAATATTAATATGTGGAAAACCCCACACTCTGTCACCTAATCCCAAATTAGGCTTAGCCTGTAATATGGGTACTAAACAACTGATATAGGTACATTTTTATATGTCTTTTATAATACATACAAATATAGATACTTGACGCCCAGACACGAAACAAATAGACTTATTCAAGCACACAAATATTTTTCCTTTGCGGGAATCGAGCCCGCGACTTTTGGGTCCGTAGCCGGCGGCATCTCCGACGACTTGACCGATCGGTCTGTCATTTATTTAAATGACGACGTAGGTTGGTGTTTTCCTAATTTGCATTTCCTATTTGTTTTCCTGGAATATCTATCTCAAACTTTATAGATATACTAGCGACCCGCCCCGGCTTCGCACAGGTAGCAGATCATAAAGGCGTAGTGTTTTTTTCTGTTGTAGTGTCATATCAGCTTGTTGCGTCGAACATGTGGCTTAGATTTAATTAGATTTATATGTAACGTAATTTCATCTTTCTTGGAGTATTTTAATGTATTTTATTTCGAATTTTGTAAATGTTTGAAAAAGTAAAGAATATATGCATAAAAACAAACTAAAATATTTCTTTATACACAACATTGATAACTTCTGCCTAACCACCTAACCATTCAAAAATGCCGTTGTGCGTGTTAAAAACGTGTAAAAATGAGTCAACTTCGAAGAAAAAAGATAGTAGCGTAACTTGTCATCGGTAAGTAAGCAAACCTCCAACTAAAATCAATAAAAAATTTTTTTTGTCTTTTGCCGCCATTTCTATATGAAAATCATAGATTATGGAGAGTGCACTGGAGTTACCTATATTGCCTCGAAACAAGAAGCGAATTCGCCATCAACACGGCTACCACGGCTTACTACATGGATATTATTATTATTATTATTATTATTATTATTATTAGTGTTATTATTATTATTATTATTTACGTACAAATATTCTTGTTGATTAACATTTTGCGAATAGTTAAACCAGTTTATTTTAATAAAGCACAACTTAGGAAAAATACTATTACTAAGGTACTCATTGATCTGGGCAAAAATTGTTAGCGCAAGTCTAATGAAAATTGGGGTGAATAGAAAGAAGTAGGGCTACTACCGCTAGTTTTTTTCCGTGAATTCAATCACTTTTAAGCGAATAAAAAAAAACTGACTATCTGCGCTGGCTATAATGGTCAAACTGGTTCGAGCTGGTCGCCTTTTTCTTTCTGAGCTTCTTTCTTCCTTAAACGATAAGGACATATCCCTCTTCCGTCTTGAAAGCGGTTTCGTTCGGTGGCAGACGGGATTTAAGACTTTAATTACTCTTCTGTGTTATCAGCCTATGTCTTTTAATTAATTTGTAATTGACGTAAAGTACAGTTCATCCATTTAAATCTGTCGAATGGTTTCGATGCATGCTCACTTTTAAGTGAGCAACGACCGCGCTGTACTTAATTTTTAGTGTTTCCTTGCGCTGCCTGTGACTTAATTAAAAGGATGATGGACGGGGTCATGTGTTTAGTACGCTATTGGAACTACCTATACGATAAGTAATATAACTTACTTTACTCTTCTTTAAACTTTAGGCAAACGAAGCGTTCGTTTTTTGGTGTTGAGTAGTACGTTCATCGAATATAAGTCAATATCGTAGTTATCACGACAATGGTGTATCTGTCACGTTTACCGTTTACTAAATTATTTTCAACCGTTTGGAATTAATGCAGATAATTCTAAGTAAATGAAAACGGCGCAGAGGTTATTTTTATTTTTTTATTTATTTTATTCGGAATACCAACAGCATTTTTACATTTAGTAATAAAAAATTGACATAAACATAGCTATTAATAGGTATTCGCATCTAAAAACTGATGTAAATAGCAAAAAACCAGGTTAATACAAATACAAATCACACACACGAATCATCTGTACCGTCAACGGACGGGAGGCCGAAAAAATTCGACGTAAAGATTTTCTTTACATAAGAAGCCTTAGATCTAAACAATTCTAAGTCGCAGTCACTGTCATAAACACCGTCAAAAGAGTTTCCCGCTCGTAAGAAAAATGAGTTGTGGCGGTAATTATTGCCAGCCCAAGGTATTGCTATAGGTTGGTAATGTCTACATGGCACCCAACGCGGTACACACATATTATTCCTAGCCAGTAAGGCAGAGCCGTCGATTTTTCCGCGTGCAATTTCCATTAAAAATACAATGTCCGCTATTTGCCTTCTTTTCTCCAAAGGGAGAAAATGATTTTCTTGTTTTTGTACAAAAAAAATTATAACCCATATTGCTGCGTTCCAAGAAAAGTTCGGACTCGGTGATTTTTTTGGTTGATGAATGACATTATTAATTATTTTTAGAGTTTCGTACCTTAAAAAAAAAACCATTTTAGAATCACTTCATTTGTCGTCTTCATGACCCTTTTTTTCAGGAATTCGTGGAAATATCAAGTTGGAATTAATATCAAATACTTTGGTTTATGGTCCCTTAGAGCTGTAAATAAAAAGTAAATAAATAAAAATACGGCATTTTAGTAGGTCCATTTTCACAGTCACAAATAAATGAAAACCTTTATGTTACTTCCTGTTGACGCAGAATCATGAAATATGGCTAAAAAAGCAAATCTAATAACGAAAGTAAAAGAAAAATCTCTAAAATCTTTAATTTGAAGGTTTATTCACGTAAAAAAATTTTTCCTTGTGTTTAAATCACATTTTCAATTTTGCATGCCTTTTCGTGCCATGTGGCGGTGAGTAGATACAAATACATTACATACCTTACATCCCTTCACCACTACCAATTTTAAAAACATTATATTGCCAAAAATAAAGTTAGAATAGTCCAATCAAATTGGAATATTAAAAGAGTATGTATAACAATTTCAATAAGTTTATCACTCGCGTGCATTTATTCCCTCCTAAAGAGTTCTAGCTCAATTAGCATAGGTTAGTTCCTATATTAGAAATGAGATTCTTAAACCGCGAAGAAATGCATTTGTGTAATGAGCTTATTATATGAAGGTCCTGTTTTATTGCTGCATTTTTTATGCACCTTTAATTCAATGTCGGAAATAAAAAAATGAATTGTTTAAAATACCGTAGCCGTACGCTTTATTAGAGCTTTATTATTATTAAAAAGAAAAAAAGTATAGGGGGAAAAAAGTAATAAGGTAACTTCAGTATGATTCCTTTCTGTCATTGACAGTTTGGACCGTAACGTGGATTAATTGCAAAATTATATATATTTAAGAAATAGCTACTTCTTGCAAATTAATTAATCAATTATCGGTTTTCACAGCTGTTACATTTTAGGTGTGTAAATAATATTTAGGTCATATGAGTTTGAAATATTAAAATGAAACTATATTTCTTCTATTACCTAATTATTCAATAAAAAAAATGTCAAAGCATTTTGGCCAAATATATATTTAGTAGCGATGCGATAACGTTCAAGAACTTATTGCCTCAGTATAAACGCTACATTACGCGCTTTGAAATTACGAACGACATGCCGTAACGTCAAATTGATTAGTATTTCGATACTAGGCGTATTTTCCATACGCCTAGTATCGAAATTAATAACATTATAGGAATACATATTATAGGAATGGAGAATAACGTAAATCTTGTTACCGTCTTGTGATTAATTGAAAGAATACACAGAGTAAATAAATTTGACAGCAGCGTTTGGTTTTAATAGAGTCAGAAATATCACTTTACAGCATCAAAACTGTACAACGTAATTTACGCTTGCGGCTACCGCGAAAGGACTTCACGGACTGTGAAACCAGACTGAAACTCGCCATGTTGCCAAACGGTTACACCAGCCAGTATAGCAAAATACTAGAGTATGAGTGATTAGACGGTAAGCGCAGAAGAAGGTTTCTAGTCAATTCGTACTTTTATGAAGTACCTACTTACAATGTAGATTATAGCTTAAGCATTTTCACAAACTTTAACGCTTTCCTCGTCATTCATTTAAATTTCATTTAAGCCCAAATTTGAGGCAACATAACTCTTGTATTTATGAACCGGTCTAAAAACTATTCTGTAGTTCTCTAGAAAGTTAAGACAAAAGTTTTACAAAAAAAAAACTTTAGTTTACAAACCAATACGCAAATTTTTTTCCAAAAACAAAAATGCAATTATTTTAAAAATAGTAAAATGAAAAATCTTTGTCGTCTAGCCTGTTTTTTCTTTTTTATATATTTTCACAATACATACGTTGTCGTAACCTCGATACTTTAGGAAAAGCTGTGTCACATTTCCACCGAAAAAACTGCAGATCCAACTTTGAGAGGCTTTGTCTCGTGTGTCCCCTATAATCCCAAAAATTATCCTTTAGATATAACCTTAGAGATTCAAAAAACATTTTCATTAAAAAGAACAACTTTTGTGTGTTTTTTATTCTTTCTCGATTTCTCGAAAACGACTTATAATCCGGTCAAGTTGGTCATTTTAGCTTGCTATAATGCCGACCGTACTAAATTTTGGTAGAAATCTTGAGTACACCATTATAAACAAAATACCAAAAGTACCCGTCGATCCTATGTCTACTAAAAAAGTTATTGAAGTTCAAACTTTAAAATTTTCGGTTTTCGGAATAACTTTTATCAGAAAAATAGACCTAACGAAAATTGTAGGTCTTAAAATTATCTACAAAAATTATCCCTATAATTTTTTTTTCTCAGATTCACCATTTGTAAGATATCGCAATATTAAAAGTCGAAGGAGTTACATTCTGTATAACATGAACACATTTCCACACCAACTGTATTTGGCGCATGTTTTGACGTGTTTTTCCCGGTAGGTATACTCCACGATCGGTTATGACGGAGTTTTATGTGGTTATACATAAAGTAAATTAATTTGACAGCAGCTTTAACAATTAAGTGAATTGATTCAGTTTCATATTTTAGATATCTTATACATGGTGATCCATAAAAAAAAAAGTATAAGGACAATTTTTGTAGATAAGTTGATCATCTACAATTATTGTCTGATCCATTTTTTGATAAAACATACCGTTTTCGAGAAAATTCCAAAAACTGAAAGTTTCGACCTTTGTGACCTTGAACAACTTTTTTAGCAGACAGAATCGATGAGGACTTTTATTGTTTTATTTATAATGTAGTACCTCAGGTCTCTACCAGAATTTGGCTCTGTGGGGATTATGGCAAGCTGACCACTATTTTTGTGTTTAAATTGACCGGGTCATTAACTGATCGTCATGGTTTTTTAAACTTATTCTAAACCCCGAGGTGGTCTCATAATATTTTTTTTATGATCCGAATTATACCGTCTTTCAGAAAATTAGAAAATACAATGATTTTAAAATTGTTATCGATGTTATATTTTGTCACAAATTTTGTGTTATTTCTCAAACACGTAAACTACGTGAAAATAAAAACATTTAAACAAAAATTAAACCGTCCATCAATAAGTTTTACTACTACAAAGTAAAAAAATATTATTTTGTAAGTACAAGCAACTATGAAAAATGAATATTACAAATATAGAGCACAACATATAGTTAATGAATGACATTGCACCAACTTCTACCAACTATGCTGCTTATAGTTACAAAATAATAATTCTTATTTTGTTAGGGGGTCGCATGTGTAAATTTTTTTGAAAACGTTTTTTTTTTTTAATATGTACAGATATAAGTGGAATTTTCATTTAAGAAACAAATATCTATGTCTCAAAGTCAAGTTCTTAAATCTAATAATGTATAATAATAATAACGTATACACATCACAACAACGTCTAGGCCCCAAACAAAGCATTAGCTGGTGTTTTGGGTGCCACACCACATACATATTACAACCATGGTATCAGTATCAATATTCATCATATAAATACTGACCCGACCTGGAATTCGAACTGGGATCGAATGTATAATTTCTATCAAATTAAATCAAATCAAAAGTAATTTCCATTCTATTCCACCAGCCCATTATGCCCCACTGCACTAACATTTTCTCTAGTGAAGAAATTTAGTATTTCCTTAATAGGAAAAAGAAGAATCTATACTTAATATTATAAAGCTGAAGAGTTTGTTTGTTTGATTGTTTGAACGCGCAAATCTCAGGAACTACTGATTCGAATTGAAAAATTCTTTTTGTGTTGGATAATTTATTTATTGAGGAAGGCTATAGGCTATATGTATAAAATATTACTATCTGTCTGTCTGTCTATTCGAGCAAATCTCCAAAACGGCTATACTGATTTTGATGAAACTTTACGGATATGGAAAGAAAGTGGTTAAAAGTGACATACAGTACTTTTTATATGTCTGTATGTACGTCCATCTGTCTATTCGAGCTAATCTCCAAAACGGCTTAACCGATTTTAATGAAATTTCACGGGTATGAAAAGGAGGTGGTCAAAAGTGACACACGCTACTTTTTGTCCGTCTGTTTGTCTGTACGTCTATGTGTCTATTCAAGCTAATCTTCAAAACGGCTCAACAGATTTTAATGAAACTTTGCAGACGTGAAAGAAGGTTGTCAAGAGTGACATCAGCTACTTTTTGTGGCTGTCTGTCGTTTGTCCTCACTGATCTATCGGCGTAGATAAATCCGAAACTACTAAGTCTAGGAAGCCAAAATTTGAAACAGTGGTTTATTTTATAAAGTGAGTATTAATTTTTAAGAAAGGAATATTTGGAAATTTCAAATTTAAGGAGGGAGGGATGGAGGGGCTTTGTATGTGAGTCTTTGTTCTTCAAACTTAAAAACATTAAAATTTTAACATAAATAAATAATGACGTGTTTCAGGGTTTTTGGATTTCCACATGTTAAGGGTGGGAAACGGGAGGTGAAAAGTATGGGAGTATCGGTTTTCTTAACGGAGTGGGGAGAGTGAAGATTGAAAGTTTGAATGGGTGTACCCAATATTAGTTTCAGCAAAAAGTACGTATAAACTATTTCGAAAGTTAATACTACCTAAAACAGGAACGTGTAGTCTACGCAAGCGAAGCTGCGGGCGGTCGCTAATCTTGAATAAAGTAAACTCATTTGGTTAAGTAATTATTTTTAACTGTGTGTGCTCAATAATAATTTTTGATTTATTTGGAATCAGTCAACAGTTGACACTGGTGTTGAGTTAATTAAAAGTATTTTTGAGGCCTAAAAGAGCAATCTTGCACCTCTGTGATAATTCCAAGGCATTCTATTGTGTATATTGTGAGGCATGGGTCAGGAACTAGGTGCATCACTGTTAAGTTAGAGGAGCTGCTTTGAACGTTTTAAAATCTTACACCGTCGAATGCAAAGGGTGGACATGAACGAAAAACGATCTTGTGGGTCAGTGGTTGCAAGTCCGCGCAGCAGGGTTCGATATTAGGGCTTTTCCTTTAGGACCTCAGCTACATAAAAAACACATTGTATGGGAAATTTATATAATAGCACGTAGGACTTCATTTATGTTTAAATTTAAATGGCAGCAAATAATTTATGCCGAAGTAAATTCAAAGTGGTAAGGTTCAGTGTAAATGACTTATTATTAAATGAGAAAAAGACTAAATGTGTTAAATTCATCACACCTAATGTAAAACACACCAAAACAAACATAGTATTTATTTATAAACTAAAATGTGGCGTTATTTCACACACAAAAATACATACCGCTACATAGATATAATACCAGATTTAATTTACTCATATAACCATACTGTTCACTCAAGCATTAAAATGTGCCCATGTGATGTTAACCCTAATGTATTTTTATGTGTGAAATAACGCCACATTTTAGTTTTTAACGTTCTCTGAAATCTCTCTACTATGCTAGCTTTGATATCAGGATTATTAGTTATATAATAGTTAATATTTTTAGCTTGAAAAAAATTTCTAACACTTTTAGATACAAATTCAGTACCCTTATCTGACTGTATGTGTATTGGAAGAGCTTTCGAGTCAGAGAATATACTTTCAAAACATTTTTTAATAGTTTCTGAGTTTTTCTTTTTTAAAGCTCTAACAAAGGCGTATTTACTAAACACATCAATAACACATAGAATGTAATTATAACCATCATTATATTATATTTGCTATAAGTACGCATATCAGATAGGTCCGCTTGCTAAAGTTCATTAAAATTAGATAAAATATATTTGTTTCTGAGAAATTTTCGTTGAACAGGTTTATGTAAAGTATACGTTTCTTGAGACTGTAACCAATTTTTCACTTCTTCCGTCTTCATTTTACCCTTCATTGCTTTTACTAATTTATTAACACTACTGTACCCAGCAGGATTAGAAACATCATAATAAATTTTCTGAATTTCTACTAAGGGGTCCATTTTTCCCAATCAGTTTTTTTTTAATTTTTCAAGGTTTCTTGCAGATACAGGCGTTTTCAAATCAGAAGCGTCTTTGTGAATTGTTTGACATTCAGGTATGTATTCTTTAAAATCCCTAACATTTAATTTGTTAATATATTCAAATCTCTTAGGATTACTAATCAAAGTTAAAGGAACTCTTATTTCTTTTAATGCAACAACAAATGGTTCCCAACCTACTGGATCAATTTTCTTTAGAGGTCTCAAAACGTCTAGAAAGAGGTCTACGATATTGCTTCCAGGTATTTTTTCTCTGTTAATTGTAACAGTTCCACTTTCATCCCATTCTATTTTATTTTTGTTAGGTATTAACCAATTTAATAATAGCTCACCTTTTCTTTTGTACGACTTAGGTATAAGTCTTAATATATGAGATGTAGAATAAAATACGTTTAACGGCAATTCAGGTTCACTAACTTTTCTGTTTGATTGTGATTGTATGACTGTAGATGTATTTTCATTTTCTAAGTACTTATTATTTTCTTCTTCTTTGATAATATTTTCTCTTGGATTTGTAATAATTGGTAATTGTAAAGGTTTTCGTTCTTGAGCAGTGAAATGTACAAATCTTTGTAACGCTTGTAAATAAAGCATCCATTTCTCTCTATCATCCTTTTGTTTTGAGTTAAGTATACTATTCATTTCAGTATCAAGTTCCGATAAATTATTGTGAGAAGGATTTTCATTTTTAAGTCTTTCTATTAATTCAGGTTCGATAAGTATCATTTTTTTAGCATTATCCCTGTTTATCAAATAATGAACTCAAGACACCACTCAATACTGAACCTAAAATTATTGGTAAAAAAGCCCCACCTTTCTGTATAATAATTTTCTTTTTTTCTTGGTTTTTTTCTCCTTTAGTAATCAACTTCCTCAAAATATATTTATATTTACTTAATTTTTTAAGGTCATCATTATCAAGTGTTATTTTACCACGCAATATATTATAGATACACTCGCAAATACAGTTGATAACTTCGTTATTACTTGCCTTTAATAATGCTATTTTATATTTTGGTTTTAAAGTACATATAGCTTTTAACAACTCTTTATGTGTAGTTACTCTCTCTATCATTGTTTAGAACTGATGAAAATTTTTGTTGTAGGTTGTATTTGATACCCCTTTTGGTATAACTAAACATACTTTTTTTATTATTTCCCCTATGCTCTCTTTCATTGATATCACTAATTTCACAACTATAACGCAAGTACATTGTGGTTTAATATACATCATCTGATATCATAACGAAACATCTATGGTTCAAGTCTTCACACATTCTTGAAGAAAATACTAAAGATAAATAGAAATAATAATGATGTATAACAATCTACACTGTACTTTTAACGTTATGGATACTTTCAATTCAAAAGAATTTATAGAAGTAATTTTTGGGAGGTAATTTATTAATATTTTAGATGAAATAGACAAAATTGTTATAGCAATAACATAATACATATATTACTGTGCTACGTTAAAGTTTTTTAATTCAAAGGTTGCAAAAAATAAATAAATAAATGACAGATAATAAATCATCATAATTTTTATTCTAAATAAATCTTTACTAGAATTAAACAACATTTATAAATAACAGTGGTATATAAATTTTTCATAAAACATGGACATCAGTAAACTCTTATTATTATAAGTAAATTAACTATTTTCTAGATTAGGTATCTACATTTTTATTATGAAAGAAAAATGTTTTCTTTTCATCACTCGATGATATTTCAATTGTGATATTATATATTAATCCTTTTGTTCGTTTCAAATGATGATTATCTTGATCTGTATAATATTTAACACGTAACTCAGCATGTTTCCAATGTTGCGATTTAGGCACCACCGTCTTAAGTTTTTCTAAATCATATATTTCTATTTTTATTAAATGTGAGGCATCCAAATTTTCTATATTTGTAGTTATGTACCATCTTCACATAACCGTCCAACAGTAGATGTCACTTTATTATTTTTCTTCTTTTTATTTGGAATATCAAAAAAATTGTCTGTCATATTGTTCACAAAATAATTAATAAGTACAATTTTCTTGTCTACTTATGTCATCATAAAGTTAATGAGATTCCTTAATGGTAAGCGTTCTGGACCACTGATTCTACAAAAAAGGTTGCGACGATCAATACATTTTTCATAAAATATTATATAGCTGTCTTATGTAAATTTCGAGGTGTGGAGTTCTGGACCACTGATCATCATATTGGTCTTATGTAAATTTTGTGGTGTGTAGTTCTAGACCACTAACTGTTGGTTCAGCCTTTTTTTTAAAACGGTCTGCAATCCGTGGTCTAGAACCCTTGTATGCCATCTACTAATGATACTATATACGCCAAACTCCAATGGGGCTCTCTAGATTGTCAGGTAGACAGACTGCACTTTTCGCAATAAAAAAATTGGTCAGTTGACGTTCACAGCTCTCACTGACTACTACGGTAAGATTAGTTTATTTCAGTTAGCTCCACATTATTATGTCATGTGTTATTTTATTATGGGGAAGTGGAGCAGATATCAATGATAGTTATGCTTTATAGAAGATGGCTATTCGAGCAATATATAAAATAGGCCCCTTAAAGACTCGCTTAGAGATAAGTTCAGAGAGTTTAATATAACGACAGTGCATAGTCAAGATGTTTATGAAAAAAATATTAAATGTCCATAAAAATATTATTTTTAAAAGGAATAGTGAATACATAATGTTACCAAAACTACAACGATAACAATACCTGGAATATGCCACACAGCGCCATCTAGTCCTAAAGTATGTAAGTATTGTGGATTACTAGACAACTGATATACATACTTAAATATTCTTTATAATATATACATATTTTACACTTTATATTTTACACTTACTATGCACTTAGTTATAAGACGTTTAAAAAATGACATCTTTGATTATTTCATATTGATTTTTTAAAATAGTATTTCATCTAAACCCATTAGTCAGTTTTTACGTATTTTTTCAAAATATTTCTAAACATTGTTATATTAAAAAATTCATGTTTTTCAGTCATGTACCTGATGGATTCCACGCATTTTGGTATTAAAAAGCTTTCCGTAGTCTTAATACTCTAGGGAACATAATTTTTCAGTTTTACCGAATAGCCTCATAAACGAACTGAAAAACATTTTTAATATCAAAATATTCAACAAATAAAAATTTCATAATGCTTTTACAAAGCTTTGATTAAAATCACTCGTCTAACAAAATTCGTAGTATTAATTATTCAGCGTACCTACAGAAAAACAAGGTCCTCGTCTCATCCAGAGCAAACCATATACATTACGTTTTCTAATTCTTCATTTAATTATTTAAAACAATCTTAATATTAACATAACATTTCTGATCCTATTACTGTTTTCGGTAAACACGTTCCGAGAAAGGTCGAGGTAAACACATTTTTATTATATATCAGCGTTTGTCCGGTATATCTTTCCTTCCGTATCTACAATCCTACCACTTTTTACGTTTCATAATTCTTTGAGTAAGTAGGTAATATTTCGGTTGGTAAGTGGGAAATCGAAAATTTTTTTCTTAGGACCCATGCACCCGTGCACACGCCTAACGGATGGGAACGGACAAGGTACGTTACCCCCGCCCAAAAAATATGTGTAGAAGTAGAGGTAACAACGATTGTAACGTGATTTCGGGAGCAACGATGCAGCTTCACAGTCGGAAGCACCACCAAAAAAAGGAAAGTTCAGGGAGTAATAGGTACGTACATATTTTGGCGTTTTTGGTCAGCGGTCCGATCAATTGTTTCAAACGCGGATGCTCGTATAAAAGACACAATAAGCACGAGATGTTACAACTTCAATTTTTATTTATTTAATATTTAAGTGTATACATAAAATCTATCGTTCTATAAAATATGATTTTTTTTATACACTCTGTTCCTAAAGTAGTATCGAAGATAATATAATACCCTATATATCGAACGTATGAATCTATTCAACGGTGAAAATTTCATAAAATCGGTTTAATAATTGTTGAGTTACGAAGATAAAAAAAAAATACTGACAAGAAAATTAAAAATGTTATTTATAGGTTCAGACATGTCTAATTGGTCGATCACGATTTCTCGGCAACGTCATTCGTATAAAATTAAAAATTCACAACCTTTTAATTTTCTTATGGCATACAACATGTAATGTTATATAGGCACGGAATCTTCCGCGTGCGAACCACTCATTTGAATTGTTTTGCATCCGCTGAAGTTACTATTCGCAACGAAAGTATTCTAAACTTTGAAAGCGCAAAGTTACGGCCTTCATGAAACTTTTTTCGTTACGATTATTCGAAAAATAGAAGCCTCGTGAATGAGTTGTATATATTTATGGTTATTTACCTACAACATTAACTTTTCAACTTTTTCATAAACAAAGTTTCTAGGTCAGCTACTGTTTATATAATCATTGCTCTACTGAATATTCCATGCCCTCCTGTCCACTGATCGTTTGGACTCAAAAACCGTACTAGATCTTTCTACTTATTTATGAATATTAATGATAATTTGAATCTAAAGAGGGACAGGAATATATACACAACAGGTCTGACAGCACAAGTAAAAAAATTAATCCGATATTCGTTAATTTGGAGCTATATCCACAGAGCATTAGATTAGGGAGTTGGCATGTAGGCGGATACGCTGTCCCCTTCAAGTATGCAGTATGTTGCGTACTTAAGACAGACTTCATAACTTTAATTCTAAAATAAAATCATACTAAAGACGTAACTGAAAAGGATGAACGACTTAACCGTTTCCCAAAATTTTATAAAACAGACAAAGCTACGTATGCGCAATATTTTTGCTTATATTCGTTGTGTGAGCAATTATTTTTGGGACACGTGTCTCCGAACAAAAACCGTTACGTGGCACCTCTAACCTACTCGATGCTCTGTTGTTATACCACATAATTATTTCTTTTATACGTTTTTTCTCAGGAACGCGTGAAGGTATCAAGTCGAAATTGATATCTACTCGTAGTACCAGGTCTACGGCCCGTTGGAGCTGCAAAATATAAACCCTCTAAGTCAACCTGATAAGAAAACAAGCCAATTATGCCGCATATGACATACGCAAGTAAATCATAACCTATAGGGTACTTCCCGTTGTTTCCATTGACTTAGAATTATGAAAGGCAAGAAGCAACGTCTCACTGCAAATGTATACGAATTAATGTGAAAATAAATCTGATATAGGAATAGGAAATAAATATATAATAATAATATAAAATAAATATACGAGTAAATCGTCATTTTGGTGCTATATCACATTAAAAATATTTGTATTTATATTCGTATTTCATATTTTTTTTCAACACAGACCTGCAAACTAAGCTGTTAAAGTTTACTTTTGGTAAAAAAACTTAAAAACTTAATTATTTCTTGGAGCTGTTTAACAATTAAAAAAACGTGTTTAATGCATTCGATGCGGCAACTAATGTAGAGTATTTCCAAAAAAGTAAATATCAAAAATTTGTAAAATTTTGGAAATGACAGTAAAACTATTGATGCAAGGTAGAGACTCTAGACAATTTCAGAAAAGTCCGAATTACTGGAAAACGATAACATTTTTACTATACAGACTTCGGATTATTCTAATAGAGTATGAACCCAGCTATCGTCATCCGTGAGTCTGCGCGCTATTTATGGGACACCTTGTAAATAAGTCTAAAGAAAGTTGGCGAACTCAATAACCTAAGCAACGAATCTAATTTGGTTGATAAGAGACGAAGTTGGATAGTTTATTACATTGGAAATACGATACTCTTTCTAAAATGAGATGAGCATTCACGGTTTCTCTACATAATTGGGTATATTTAATCAGTATAAAACAGGTGTACGAAGTAATAGAAAGGTATATTATTGATTGTAATTCTTTGGATTCTGACTAGCGTTTGACTGATTACGTATTTGGCTGATTGTTACGTTAAGCTCGATAAGCAAGTTGTTATTTATGTCCATCAAAAAAATGTGAAAATCGTTTTCTTTGAATATTTTGCCAAAATAATGTTCATCCCATATAATAATTCGATTGATACTGATTGATGCTTTTGATAAGTAACATTAAACTCAACTCGATAAGACAAAACAAATTGAAATTGGTGGAAAATTTGATTTATTAAAATAAGACTAGCGCATGGATATGTGCACGCCCTTTAAATGTGTTCAACCGTAATTTTTTTTCCAGTCAAAAGCGAAAACATCGTTTTCGGTATATCGTGTGTTTTCGGCCGAAGAGCGAATTCGAAGCGAAGTTTTTTGAAGGAAAGAATCCCCTTTTTATATTTAAAATGAAATTATTACCTTTTAAGTATTCAACAAAACACAAAATGAAAATTCTATAGAAGAAAGAATGAAGTGTGAAAGTGAAAACATTCATACGAACAAATGAAAATGGAACTTTTAAAGTGGGACTTGTGGGCGAGAAATGCTTCGCAAGTCTGTATTTAATTTAAGTTCGGTACCACGAAAATGTTATTCTCTAACTTTACAGCTGGGGCCGTATTATTTGAACGCTTTTAAACGCAACTTAGAAATGTTATTTTTATTTTATTTATAGCTTTTTCAAAAAATATTGCACCTTTTTTTTCGGAACTTCTCGTAGTGCTGTGTTGTCAATAAGAGCATACAATAAAATTTGTAGTGAATTTTTTTAACTAATCAGTTTAAGAGTTATTTAGAAAAATGCATATTGATATGAAATAATAAATAAAATTAAATGTATATGGGAGCTATGTGTTACAAAATAAAAGCACTGAATGTAAAAAGCAATTTAGTGCAGAACCCTCAGGGCTCGTACTCAGTGTCTCTTTTATTCCAACTATGCTTCATGGAATGATTTTTATACGTTGACATAACACATGTCATATTGAAAGAACCACAGTTATCACATTTGAACCATTGGATGAGGAATGGAGACGGGCTGAGCAGGCATGGTCCACGCGATTGGTTACCTAGATGTTGTATCGTGTTTAGGTCTTTGTGTGATGCCAGACACGGTTGAACAGGTTTCCTTCGAACGCATGCGTGCCGAGTTACTCAAAAAACCAGATCTCAATAAGTTAATTATCTTTGACCGATACGTGTTTCGCTGGGTCTAATTTTGGACTATTTACTTCATCTGAATAATACCTTTATCAATAACCAATTATTATTCCGTCAGTCCTATTTTTAAATAGCTTGTTTTGTGAACCTTAATAGGCAGCCGTTTGAAATTTTCACATAATTAGTGGCACTCCTTTTCCATGTAAACTTTAACTATGCCAAATCTGACACTCTTCCGTACGCGTAGTATGCTTAAAAAGGGATTGAAAGCTTTTCCTTCACGTATAGATTATCAAATCAAGTGGTTTGATTCTCTCCTAGAGTAACAAATTTCTCAAATATGTGATAATGCAGTGTTTTTCCTTATAAATCGAGCTCAAGAATCCTTTGGACACTTTCGCTATTTCTTATAGTTTAGGGTTTGGGCATACAGTCCCATCTCAAAAGTCACTTGTATATAGATTTTAGCTTTCTGCACTCTTATTCCACGTAAACTTTAAATAAATAAATAAACGTTTATTTGGCACCACAAAATTAAAATACAAAGTGAGAAAAAAAAGACAACAATCTTAAAAAAAAAAAACTAACAAATTAACAGCAATACTTAAAAGTAAACAAACTACTGGTACCAAAATGGTCTCCGCTCAGTAAAAGGTTGTGATGCCAGAGAGCACGTCTCGACCACTGTATTCTGCGGATGCCAAGTGAGGTTCAGGCGAGCAAGCTCAGCAAACAAACAGCAAATTAATTAGTTACATTTACTCATACATTTGCACATTACAGGCATAAAAAGATTAAAAAAAAAAAATATTCAATTGTATAGGGCTTCTCACATAAACAATATTCTAGATTTTCTTTTGCTTTTCTAAGGTCAATAAAAAAGACTTGTATTTTACCTTAAAAGTGTGAACTGTTGCAGAATTTGTAATAGGTGGAGGAATATTATTCCAACACTTTGTTGCAGAGTAACGAAAGCTACCTCGAAATGCAGCGGAATTATACGGAGGACATAAGAGGCGATCAATGATTCGCGATTGCCGTTCAGTAAAATTTAATTTTTCTAATAGGAATTGCGGACAGTTAATCTTAATCACACCGAAATATGCCAAATCTCACACTCTTCAGTGTGCGTAGTATGCTTAATAAGGGGTCTAAAGTGCTTTGAAGTGAAGACTTCTTTAGTCGCGTTGGGCACTTTTTGGTAGGGGAAAATCTTATGGGTTCGCGTCTCGACATGCTCATGACTGGTTTTTTTAAATTGTAGAGTCATTCTGCAGTACAAAAGTGAGTGGTAAATAAATATACTAATATTTCTAAGAGGAAAAATAAATAACGGAAAATTATTTTAAATATTCGTATTTATTTTTGCGTTTGAAAATTTTATATTATCTATTTTCCAATATTTTAACCTCTGCAATGCATCACATTTCACAGTGCCTTGGACGTTTTTTTACTACCGTGGTAAAACAGATTTCTAGTTGTTCAATCATATTTTTATCGTGGATTTTGAATTTAAAATTTTTATAACATCTAACAATAATTTAAGATTAATGTGTTGAAGTTTAAAATATGATTATTAATGCAAAATTGTAGTCTATTACCTTATATTATTAAAATCTTTAGCTGTCTTTAGTTGAAATGATGAAAAAGACTCCTACTTTCATTCCATTAAATATATTATTTTATTTCAATATTTAATATTTCGAAATCATTATTTATTAATATAATTAGTGAAAAATAAAAATGTGCTTTGCTATTTTTTGCAAAACGATTATCTGTAATTTTATATCATTCGATTTTATTATTAGAAATTTACAAAAAAAATATGGTCATGGAATTGGGGTTATTTTAAATATCCGTTTTCCATATTTGTTTAGATCCTTGATTGTGACGATGTCTTCAGACGGTGGGAAAAGAAAAAACAATGGCAGTTATAGGAACTGCCGATAGAAGTGAACACTTAAAACATTAAAATTTTAAATTTCGTAATGTTTAAATTAAAATTATCAACATCAATCATCAATCTGGTTTTACACATCTTTTAACACTACGAACAACAATTATATGCATGTATATATGGTTCCAATATATACCGAAAAGTATCGTGATAGCTCGAACGCATGCGAACCTGTTTCAAATCTATAAGGCCATGTGGCCATGGTTCTAATCCGAACGTGTACCAATAAGTTTTTTCTGACTTAAGTACATGAACTATCACTGACTCCGTGCCTCGGAGAGCACGTTAAGCAGTCGGTCTCGGGTTTATTTTTGACTGATGTCAATAGATGGCGGTCTTTAAAATTCGCCAACCCACATTGTAGTAGTGTGGTGGACTTAAGCTCCAAGCCTCCTAATCTTGAGTGGAGGCCTAAACCCCTGCAGTGGGGTACAAAAAAGGGCTGATTGGATGGAAAAATATACCGAAAGTGGAACATGATGTGGATAGATGTTAAAACCAGATTAACGTTGTTAATTTTTTTTTATTTATTTGATAAATTCACAAAATAGACTACAATCAATACAGCACCAACGCAACTTAAAACAATTTACTTTAATCTAGATTTGCAATCAGATATGTGAACATTGTGTTGCATGAGTATTAATTTTAATTTCAACATTATGAAATTTCAAAATTTTAATACTAAAAGTTCTATGTTTTCACTTCGATCGGCAGTCCTTATAACTGCCAATTTATTTCACGTATTTATATATATATTATGGCGGATATCTTAAAAACATGTTTAAGAAAGATAAGGGTTCTTTTGATTGTTTCTAAACTGGTAAACATGCAAGCCTTAAAGTTGGGTGTGATTAAAGTACAAACTCGAAGTACAATAACAAGTAATGACCAGATAACATAAGTTAATTTGACAGCAGCATTTGGTTATAATAGAGTTATAAATGTCAGTTCACAGTATTGAAGTGACATTTCGCATTTTCGAGGGGTTGAAACCGGTGTGCTGAGATTTCTCGGGGATGAAGAGCGTCGCGCGGGGACCTTGCGCACTGAAACTCGGACTAAAACTCCCCATCATACACCGGCTAGTTGTAGTATGTATGGTTAGACGGTAAACGCAGAAGAGGGCTTCTAGTCAATTCGTACTTTTATACCGGCTAAGTACGTTTCGAACCATGCACAGTAAAGGGTTCCTTAGTTGAGATGAACGTTCATGGTTTAAATTCAAACAATAACTTTGAAAATAAAAATATCAAAAACTACTCAATATATCTTACTCAAACTAATTTTGCTTGGAAGTGTTTTTAAACTGTGCTGACTCAATTTCTTTTTACAATTCTACACCAGTTTTTCAGTTGAAAAGTTAAAGTACGCACGCTTCTTCACCTCAACAGTTTTTAATTTAAATAAAAAAAAATTTGAAACTTTTATATAATTTTTAAATATCCATCAACTGGTAAATTGCAATAGCAATGTTTTCTTTGGTAATTTATATGATTTATAATGCTCATGTGGATATTTTGTAATGGAAACGTAATTTGTGATCGGTAATTGAGTTGGGCACCCTAAACTTAGATGATCCGATTGGGTACCCACATTGCAGCAAAGGCTGATGTTAATTTCTATCGAATAAACTTCCAGGTTTAATAACAGGAATAATAATAATACCTGGGACATCTCACACAGCGCCGTCTAGTCCCATACTAAGCAAAGTTTGTATTATGAGTACCAGACAACTGATTTACATACTTAAGTATTCTTAGAATATATACATATATTTTACACTCAGACATGGAACACATAGACATGTTCATGCACACAAATATTTGTCACGGGCAGAAATCGAGCCCGCGACTTATGGTTCGGCAGTCAAAGTTTCTAATCGTTCCGTTAATCAGTCAATCAACCTGATCGAATCTGAACCTCTCGAAACTGTCAAAATAGCCTGAAAAGTAAGCGTTTAATAAACACGTATTTTTGTATCCGTAGTACACTAGTGTTTAAGATTTAATTATAGACCTGCAAATACCTACTCAACTTCGAAGAAAGAAAATATGGATGACAGCTCTTTGCCACGTGAAAGACATGGGTAGTGAGATGTCCAGTACATCACACCATTCTCACTACCTTGTCTTTCATGTGGATCGAGCGCAAATCTACAAGTTCAAGTGGCAAGATCAAGATAAAGGCCAAGCTTTGACAACAGTTATACTATGCTTTTAGCTTCGCATTAGTATATAATGTGCTCTTAATCACGTGTTCTCCAAACACAGCTTTGATGTTCCGAGCTGTATTTGCTGTTAATGTATCGATAAATGTTTTACTAATTCGTATTAGTATAGCATAGTATTAATAATATGCTATGAATCTCAATATTTATATAATGTTGTAAAGTTGTTATATATAATTGGAAGCTGTATACAACTATTGCTATTTTTATAATATTTTTGTAAATTTGTATAGGATGAAATAATTTAATTATTTATGAAAATCGATGTAATATTCTGATAGTGTTGAGCGTAAAATTAAAAAACTGTAACAATAGGCAAGATCCTTTCATTACACAATATTGTTTTTGACCGGCATCGCCGCTTAGCAACGTTGTTGTTGTTGAAATAGTGGCGCCGCCGAATCGCGTCAATTTAGTAGGTAACGCCGTGAACGGTGCATTTAGCGGCGCTACTCTGTCGCTGGCACTTTGACCGTTCGCTATTTTTGTCTAAATCGCTGTTGTATTTCACATTTAAATACAAAAATGATGTACGCGACAATGAGCTTGAACCAAAATTTTTAACACATTTAAATTTTTTTCCCTCGAAATAAAAATTATTTTATTCTGATTTTTTTTCAAAAATTTATTTTATACAAAGATAATCCTTAAAATATTCCTATAATGCCAATCAATCAAAGCTATCTATAAAAAATTTTGGAATTAATCCTGGTTATTAAATATGTTTTTGTACCATAAAATCATTGCAGGGCGGAATAGGAATTGAAAAGTATTGAAACGTGAATACCGTAATGAAAACAATACCAAGATGACACTTCAAACCATAATTTTAAAATTAGTGTGAGGTGGATACAAATGCATTATAATTTTATTTTATTCAATATATACAATATTTTATATTAAAATGAATTATATAATTAGTTACGATGAATTATAAAACTTATTTGTAAAATAATTGACATTTGATATTCATTGTATTGACATTAGGTCGGATGAGCATAACGTGTAGGTACCTAGGGTACTAGACTGTCCGTACCACACAGTATGAAACTCCGCACGAAAATCGTTCAGATCGCGGTGCTCTAAACGACTTTGAAACAGTCGCTTGTGGACCATCTGTTAGTGTAGCCGATTGAGATTATTTTGTATTTTGGCAAACTATCTGATAAAAATGCCGTCCTGTGCTTTTAAAAAGTGCATAAACAACATCCGGAACTCTAAAAAGGCGGATTAGATTACTTACTACACGTAACTTCATAATATATTATTAATTTATATTTACTAATTAAATTTTTGACAACTACATATTCGACAGTTGCACATATTGAATTAGTTGACAAGCATAACGATAATACTCATTTCATCTCTTTTCAATCTATTACATTGCTGTACACCTACCCTTTTCGCTATTTCGTAGGGGTTCAGACACAAATTTTGAAAGATCAAAGGAAGCAGGGCTCGAACCACTAGACTTTATGTCTCATGAGACATTATCGATGAAATTCAGTATTTTTCTACTGAAAACGTAATTCTGTATTCTCAAAAGCTATATAAAACATTACAATTTTAGAGAATCATATGAGACATACAAATTTTCACTTTAACTAGAAACAAAATTATGTTTAATTGAAATTGTGTCATGAGACTATAAGTCGGGCGGTACGAGAATCACTTTCATAAAATTTCAATAGACTATCTTCGGACGCGTTCGGCCATTCTCGTTTGCGTTCCGTGCGCCGTACAATATAAATAGATTTTCGCGTCTAATACCTGGGTACATATATGTCAGTGACTGTGATTACAAAATTATTTATCTATACTAATATTATAAAGCTGAAGAGTTTGTTTGTTTGTTTGTTTGTTTGAACGCGCAAATCTCAGGAACTACTGGTTCGAATTGAAAGATTATTTTTTTGTTGGATAGTCCATTTATCGAGGAAGGCTATAGGCTATACTACATCACGCTACGACCAATAGGAGTGGAGCATCAATGAAAAATGTTGCAAAAACGGGAAAAATTATTCCTTTTGAGAGCTTCCGTCGCGCGCGCTGCGTAAACGGTTAATGTTAAGCAAAAATCATGTATTACGGAATTGTACCCCTTTAAAAGTTCTAACCAAAAGTCCGCGACAGCATATGTGTATCTTTTAAGGTTAACTTACTATAACTTTTTTTATGACTATCAAATTTGTTCAACATAATGTACTATTTGCGAAGATGTTTTTTAAACGTGATATTAATCCTTATCAAATTAAATACGTTAGTTGTCTTAAGCATTTCATGCATATTATAATTGCCCATTACATCATACAATTTAAATTAATATCTTAACAGTTTTTATTGAAATTTAAAAACTATAGCGGGAGAAAATAAATTCGCTGTCTGCCTCTGTTCGTTAACTTTTTACTTGATACGGTTTTTAGTAATATCTTATTTTCTTATTATCTTATAATCTATTAATCTATATAATAGAAATACTTATTATAAAGCTGAAGAGTTTGTTTGTTGGTTCGTTCGTTCGTTCGTTCATTCGTTCGTTCGTTTGTTGTTTGTTCGTTCGTTTGTTCGTTCGTTTGTTTGTTTAAACGCGCAAATCTTAGGAACTACTGGTTCAAATTGAAAAATTATTTTTGTGTTGGATATAGTCCATTTATCGAGGAAGGCTATAGGCTATACTACACCACGCTACGACCAATAGGAGTGGAGCATCAATGAAAAATGTTGCAAAAACGGGAAAAATTATTCCTTTTGAGAGCTTCCGTCGCGCATGCTGATTGATTTGATGATTGATTAATTGATTGAATGATTGAATGATTGATTGATGGATTAATTGATTGATTGGTTGTTTGTTTGTTTGTTTGTTGGTTGGTTGGTTGGTTGGTTGGTTGGTTGGTTGGTTGGTTGGTTGGTTGGTTGGTTCGTTTGTTTGTTTGAATTTGTTAATCTCTGAAACTACCAGTCGAATTTGAAAAATTCTTTTTACCTTTGATAGCCTGATTCTAGCGGAGAGTTATAGGCTATACACATGAAAACGAACTGTCTGTCTATTCGAGCAAATCGGCTTCGGCCAAAACGGCTTAACCGATTTTGATGAAACTTTACACATATAACAGGATGTAATCTTTTGACTACACCCTTTCCATATGTGACATACAGAACTTTTTGTATGTCTATCTGTACGTCCATATGTCTAAACCTATTTAAATGAAACATCAATGAATATGAAAAGAAGGTCATTAAAACTAACAAATGTTGGTTTTTGTCCGTCTGTCTGTCTGTACGTGTATCTGTCTATTTGAGCTAATCTCCAAAACGGCTAAACAGATTTTAAGGAAACTTTGCAGACGGGAAAGAAGGTTGTCAAGATATTTGACATTAGCTACTTTTTGTCCGTCTGTTTGTCTGTACGTCTATTCAATTCAATTTTATCTATTCGAGCTAATTTCCAATACGGCTGAACAGATTTTAATGAAACTTTGCAGATGTGAAAGAAGGTTGTCAAGAGTGTCATAAGCTACTTTTTGTGTTTGTCTGTCTGTCTATCTGTCTGTCGTTTGTCCTCACTGATCTAGCAACGTACAGCCGAAAGCACTAAGTCTAGGAAGCTTAAATTTGGAACATAAGTTTATTTTATAACGTGAGCACTATAAAGTTAAAAAAGGCTTTTTTAGAGATTTCATACTTAAGGATGGGAATGGAGGGACTTAAATAATGACGTGTTTCAGGGTTTTTAGATTTTCACATTTTAAGAGTGGGAACCGGGAGATGAAAAATTGTATCGGTTTTTTAAAGGGTGGAATGGGAATGAAGATTGAAAGTTTGAATAGGTGTGACCAAAATTGGTTCCAGCAAAAAGTACGTATAAACCGTATCGAACGTTAATAGTACCTATAACAGGAATTTGTAGTCTACGCAAGCGAAGCTGCGGGCGGTCGCTAGTCAAGTATAAATTAAGAAAATGAAGTTTATTTTGATAATGATGGTAAATTTTGCATATCTTTAGTCTGAAATGAATATATATTTTAAGTTACTTTTTGGCAGATACAAATATTTTTTTTTGCTTATATTTAAATTCACAAAGTTTTTACCATTAAATAATTTTATGGTTGATTGGAAGTGGTGATAATATATTAGTAACATATAATAATATTGACTCTATTTTAAGTTCAAGGAATATCGCCATACAAATCTAGGATTATCGGATTCCTGTGACGTCATCTGGATTGATGTTTATTGTTTACTTTATCTAAGAATAAATAAGATCATAATATTTTGATTGATTCATGAGGATTCAGTTTCATTTAATACAGTAACTAACGTAAATGTTCTATACTTTTTGTTTTTATTGTGGAAAGTAGTGAAATAAAATCAACTGTGTAGATGAGGCAACAGGGATAATTTTAACGTCAGATAAAATTTCTTATATATTTGGCAAAATCGTAAAAATAAATCATTTTAAGAGAACCTTATTGCTTTCAATTTTAATAAAAATGAGCGTAACTTTAAAATTTGGTCCAAGCTTATTGAATGCGCTTTCGAAAGAATGCGCTGATATCGAGCCACTAAATTTCCAGTGTGTATAACCGGTGTAAAACTTTTTTTTGATGATTTGTTAAATTCACTGTGCCGCGTTGACCGAACGTCTTGTCATTGTATTGTTAAAACTGTTGAGTTCATACAAAATTATTGTACGTATTTGTTTTTTCTTGTAACTAGATCTAATACAATTGTTTGATATGGGATTGTACGACCTGAGGCTAGAGCCTATTGTGTACTTATTAGTATATATATCTATCGCATTAATATCCGATGTCATAGCCAGAGGTAATAACATTTATTGGTAATAAAGGATGTAGAACTAGCGCGCAGATGTACAAGATGAAATTTTAAGAATCATCCAATTTTTTATATAATGATCTTTGGTAAAAAACCGATGGCTGTCTTGTTTACTTTTAGTATCGTTCAATAGAAGGATTTAGGTATAACTACACAAACCATACTCGAAGACACATGTCACTCTAGTCACCATTCATGGCCGCTGTACGCTCCGCCCCGTTTCAGTTTAAAGGTCTCGGGCGCGTCATGAAAAAGAAGGCAACGAAATGTTATGAAATAACACTGTCGATAATATAATTTATTATGAAAATGTAACTTATATTTTTTATTTACGTATTGAAGTCTAGTGGTGATACCTAACATCTAGAAAAATCTTGGATGTTTGTTAAAATTTCATCCTGTATAGGAATTGTAATTTTAATTTTATTTTATTTATTTAGGACAACAAACAACTTGTACAATGAAACTTAAATATCTAATGTAAGTAACTATACAGTGTATAGTTATATATAGTATATATATTATAATGCAATAAAATTGTAATTTAATTTAGTCGCATAATAGCAGCAAGTCGATGAGCGCATCTTTCATTATTTATAGTTTTCTAAAATGTCCAGCTATCTTTTCAATAATGTGATAGTACGTGCCCACGGTTCCACCTGCGTGGATTACATATTTGCATATATCGTAAATAAACTTAATCACATCGTAGTACTCCTACGGTTTTTTCGTCCTCTCTTAATTTGTCAGTGCACTCTTCGCTTGTCATTTCAAAACTGTAATAAACTCATATTAAGAAAAATCTTTTTATTTTTAAAATACAGATAGACACTTCTATTTTATTTATATATTAAATTAAAAAGTAAACTAGATTACTCTCGAATGTCAAAAGTTCTCTATCTGCCAATGAAAGTCACATCAAAATCGTTGCAGCCGTCCCGGTGACTGGTCCAGACAAAAAAACAGACAGACGCGATAATATATCCTATATCCATTCTCAAGTTTCTTTCTTAAATGTTGATAAAAGCATTTTTGCAATCAGACGAGAGGTGCAGAAATTGTTTCCTTTATTCAAACTTATAAACTTAACCTATTTAGAATGTCAGTGATGTAGATGTATAACACACCTAACAATAGTCAAACGAACGTGTCGTTTGACTCACTTGCTATCAAAACATTCTATTTCAATTTATAGATTAAATATATACAGATACGATGCGGCCCTATTATAAAGTGTCTTCGCGAAACCAAATTCATTCGAGTACTTACGAGAATTCACGAACACGTAGACACCAAAACTAAGCCCACGCGTGTTTGGTACGCACTGCGAAGTCGAGCACTTCGAGCAGTGCACAATAAAAAAAAAATGTCTTCATGTATAGTAAAACTGTATACCAATCACAAAATCTAACAAGAAGTCTGACGGAGTGACATTTCATTTGCAAATATTCAAAATAACTAATATTTTTTGTCAAATACTTAATAATTTTGGTTTACTTGGGGCGCAAAACGTGGACATAGTAGTGTTGCTAGTAGTAAGTTTTCGATGTTCTCCCAACAAATAAAATTTACTATTCGCTAATGGTATTACGTATAATTTTACAGAATATTATTTGCGAAATTTCTCTTCACAGAATATAGGTACATTTTCGCATGCGCGTAGCTTCTCTAACAACTGTATTTATGCTATCTACTTATTTGAATGATTATATAGGTATTTTTCCAGTTTTTGGAGAGCTGAATACGAATTTGTGGTTTATTATGAAATCCTAAATGGCCAATAACGGGTTGATGTCAGTTAACAGATTTGCACGCGCTATTCCGAACTTGCGCGCGCTTTTTCATTCTTATGCCCACTTTTAAGACTTGCGCGCACTTTTTCAGACGTTATCTGACTTCAAACGTTTTGTTTTGACTAACTATAAATAGGCAAAATTTTATAAGTATCTATTACTTTACAGACTTATATGTATCTTATACGTATAATTGGAAAACAGACAGGATTGTCGGTTGAAAACATTTTGAACAATTTCGAATTATAGTAATGTAATGTTTATTACGACCTGTCTTTAATAAAAACACCTGTTTTGTGAGATTCACGAAACCCCGGCATGAGATAATATTTCATAAAATTAGCTACATTAGCTAACTCCTACATATTTAAAAAAGTGGACACAGACTCTTCTTTTCAGTGTCGTAGCTGTATATATATGTGATCTGAGTTTCAATGAAATATCTCATATAGATACTTGAATGTGGATAATTATATCCCCATTCACACTCGTTAGTCCGGCACGCGATACCTACACACTAAACCGCAATCCAAATGCACATTACGATTGCATCTAAATATACGGATGCGATAAATAATTCTCGACGTGGAAGCGGCCACGACGCGGCGCGGCGTGCGGTTTTGGTGTAGGGCCGGGTTCATTGTGCCGAGTAACCTAACAAACATCCTCAGATATTAATCTAACCCAAAGCGAGAAAACTGTTTTAGTGTAATTTGAAATCAAATCCAATTATTATGGGTATACATATTTACGTAAGGAAAATATTTTCTAAATAAATAGATAAACAAACTGATACTATTTTGTTGATAAGTACTGTACCTATTTGTTGTTAGTGCCATTTTCAATAAATAGAATACATAATAGGTGTCTGCCAAATACTGTTACAATTGCGTCGTATAGTTATTTTTTGAGTACTAAGGATAGTGCCTTTATTTTTGTTTTCCAATTCCGTTTGGCTTTGATAGTATCGTAAAAGACATGTTAAAAAATTGCAACATCCTCTGCGTGAGTACTTGTTATTTATCAGTTCAACAACAGTGGCCGCCATTTTATTCTGTGACGCCACTCTTCATTTATAGCGTGTAACTACGTATAGCGCCATCTAGCGGACACGAACTTTATTTTACTATAGTTTAAAGCACACTATTATGTTCATAATTATTTTTTTAAACTCAACTGGTTGATTAGAGTATTGAGTTCATTTGTTATGACCGTAAAAAACTTATTGAATAATTTTTTTTTTCAAATAATATATCGTCAGAAATACACGGATTCATATTACTAATAAAGTTTTTAATTCAATATTATACACTGATAGGCGGTTAAACCTGCCTTTTACGCAAAAGGTTCATGATTCGATTTCTGTGTTAGGCCAATATTTGTGTGTATAAAAATTCCTATTCGCCGCGGATCTCGATTCAATACATAGAGTTACTTTCTCTCCTGCTTCCGTGTTACACTGTGTCAGTTTTTGACGTCATTCACTCTTTTATTTGGGTAACCTATAAAGTAAATAAACATGAAAAAATTCCTATGCGAAACCCCAGTTCCAAACATATACATTAGTTCTAGATGTGACGTGCAACGCCATCTATTGTAATTACCAAATGTGTGGTACTGTAATATTAATATGGTCTACATATTTTTTAATCGAAATAAAATTTTCACTACTTTCACACCCTAGCATAGGTTACTCGAGAACGTTGTAAATTTCTCATTATTATAAATAAAAATTATACAATAATATGCACAAGACATTTGATATTATTTTTCTACTTTACGACCAATTGACAAAAGTCGAAGTGATTTAATTTATATGATTAAAATTAATTTTTAATGATATTTTATTATCATTATTCGGTATTTAGAATTTTAGACATTGTTCCTTTTATTGTCTGATGCATAATCTTCTGTAGGTATTAATTATCTCTCTATAAATTTACTTGAGTGAATTTTACATTATTTTCAATACTTTTATTTGTCTACAGTTGCGGTTAGGAAGAGACTCAACTTATCTCCCATTTACCCACACCCCTGCAGCCCGTTCATTCATAATATGTATAATGTAATCTATTTCAAGTCGCATAACAATTTATCCAAATTAAAATCACGAGTAAAGATCTATACATTAAAAATAACATAAATCTGTCTTTCAGTTTGTTGCCGTTATCTTTCTCTGGAACGCATAAAGCTTCCGATTTCTTTGAAACGCTTTTCGTACTTGACTGGATTTTATTATTGAAACTTCTAGATTAGAATACATAACGTTACGGGCGATGAAAATCATCTCTAATTATCATTAGCAGAATTATATCGTGGCGCCGCGTTGTCTTTTCGCTATAGAGTTTACATAATTGAAAATTGTACGCGGTTCTCGTGCTGTTTAATCGCTACTATGTGTATTGGGTCTTAAGCTTGCACCGCATGCGACAAAAAATTTAAGTAGGTATTCTAACGAGCACCTCTCAAGTATTTTAACCTAATATCTATCAATCACGTCGCATCGACGGCACGTCGTCGTATAATTTGCCTCTGCGGACTTAGTAATAATCTAGAACAATTCTAGAAGGGCCTTGACAGTTCTTTTGAGGTAGCACGACTTTGTATCTTTATGTTATAGAGAGTGTAATTGAAAGTCGGGCGGTCAATTGAGATATTGCACTGAAACAAAATAAAAATAATGGTGAAAATATCTTATTAACTTTTTCCTCGCAGAAATTGGTCAACGTTGCCGCGTTGTGATGTAACTTTTTATTTAAGTAAAATCATCAAACATGGTATTAATTTTTGATTTCGTTCCAGTGACTTACTTTGTGAACTACTTTAGTTTGTCTTTAAAATAGCGTGGTGTAAACTATTTGTGTAATATTTTTGTGATATCGTGCTAAAATACCATGTACTTAGAAAACGAAAATTAAGAATGCATATTTTTTTTTGCTACATATTGATTTACTTAACGTAGGTACGTATACACGTATATTGCGAGCAAATATTTTCAATAAATATCGTCTCGAATCATACCCTGTTTAAAATAAAACTTTATTCTTGATGACCGCTTGGCCTAGTGGATAGCTACCCTACCTACGAAGCTGGAGGTCCCGGGTTCGAATACCAGGTGGAGTCACTATTTATATAATGAATTTTGATACTGGTAACGGGTCTTGGTTGTTATGTGTGTGTGGTGTCTTTGATTGGCAACCAGAAAACAAGCTAATGCTTAGTTTGGGGCCTAAACGTTGTTGTGGTGTATACGTTATTATTATAATTATTTTGTTAGCATTGCTGAACAATTCGAAAAAGTGCTAGAAAATTCAACACACAACTTTTGCGTTCCTGTCAAAAATCACTCTGCAGTCAGCGAACAGTGAAGCTAATTCTAAACAAAGACGAGGTTAATTTCTGTGGGATATAACTTTCTTGGTCTTAGTGAAAACGTCAACTTTTAATAAGTCAATTTTGCGTGTCGTTGACTTTGAGGGCTTAAAAAACAACAACAGCGAGTTGTCATTATAATATTTATTGTCTTGCATAAAGGAAGTTGTTGAATGTTATTTAAAATACACGAAGTAAAAGTACGCATTTCTTAGAAATTGCCTTTTTTTTCATGTTGTGAATAAACGTTGTTGAAATAAAATTACTGTATGAGAACGGCATTGATGTAATACGTTAAAAGGTGTAATAGGACAAAAGCATCGAAAATGGTAATTTTATTAATTACCAGTGAACCGTCCCGCGGTTTTGCGCCGGCAGTTGAGCATATATATATGCCTACATTTTTTTTTGTTGTAGTATCATATCAGTTTAAAGTATTTCTTTGTATTTAACATGGTTTAGAGATTACACGTGACAAGGCAATATACAATTACACCGCTTGAATTCATTTTGTCGCGCGATAATTTAATTTTAAACCAACCCGCACCAAAAATGAGTAACATTTTGACGTACGTAAACGAGTAACGTATTGTATGTGTAAGCGTTTTAAGTTAGGGAATTTCAACGTGGAAATAGCAGCTCGTCCTGGGCGACCTATAAAATCAAAGCCATCTTTGAAAAATCCACATCGATGAGGGACTGGGTATGATAACGAAACTGTATTATGTAATTTACAAACGGCTGGGTACACAGGAAACTTCGATATTTGTGTGCTTCAAAACTTTAATCGCGTGAAGGAACCTCGTGAATCGTATTTCCATTTACAAGTTTCTGTTAAATCGAAATAGCTCATTTCAGAGAAAAAAACGTGCTGCAAAGATCGTCGTTAAAGCACGAAGAAGCCTCCACAAACTAGACAATGTGATGTAGTGTATAGTGGGATTGCTAGGGAACGCTATATTCCGTTATGAACTTTTGCCGCTTGTGAAAACCATCAATTCTGGCAAATATTTGAGACGAAGCGATATGTACATCCCTAATAATAATAATTTATTTCATGATAATAACGCCTTATCCACAGACTTTAAATAGGCCTCTTGTAACTCACCGTTAGATTTCTTAAATAAAATACTGCCTACCGCTATAGTTTTCTAAGATTTTAACATTTGTGCGTATTGCTGTTTCTTTTTCAGTAAAACGAATAAACCGAGGATCAAATGATAGCTGTGCGGCTTTGGCATCAAAGTCGGTTTGTTATAGGTCAATGTGCAACTATCACAGCCAGCTTTGATGAGCAGGGCCGCACTCTCTCACAACATGGGCACGGAACATCAGCGATGAAAAATATTCATTTCATTTTCTGTAAGGCATAGGGCACCATGTCACGAATCTAATACTTGTGAGAAATAAAGATTGAAGCGGGTACATTAATTAGCGGTTACTACAAGTTTGTAGACATGATAATCTAGTAAGCAAAGCTATTTCTCTATACTGATTTCACTGGCAGAATTTATGCCTATGGATTAAAATTAGGTCAAACGTGTTTTAAGTAAGTTTTTACAAAAAGTGCACATAGTGCCCCTAGGTGCCCTATGCTTCCAGTGTATAATTTTACACAAGGTCATGTTTGGTTTTACGAAAACAAATCGTGAAAACCAATACAAGGATGGCACAAACGAATAGTGTATATATTTGTAATAGTTTATAATATTATTAATTTAAATATAATAAATAACTTGTGTAAACTTAGTTATTATTTTCTAACTAATTTTTTTTAGTTTTCGTAGGTCGGTATTAATAAATCACACTAGATTGTCTTGACAACGCAACGGTATCAATTGAGTGTGAGTTCAAACACATCTAAAACTCTGATGAAATCAGCTATCCTGCTTACTGAGTCGCTCTCAATTGTGTACACAAGTTGCGTTTATTAAGTTTATAAGTAGTACTTACGGACTTGATGTGGCCTTGAAATCGATCCCTCATTATGACTTCTTAATACCGGCCACAGTAAATGAGAGCATTTTTTTTTTTAGATATTAGTTTTGTTATCTGCATGTGGCTACAGTTTCTCGAGCCTAGCCTGTCAAAGCGGCGGTGAAATGTTATAATTTCGGTCCATATCACAGCCACTTTGATGTGGTCGGTTTACAGAGACTGACGACGGTGGCGCGTTCGCTGGCCGGTTGCTACGGGTGGCGTGCCGCCCTCGTCAAAACGGGTGTGAAATGTCTTAACGCATCATATCACAGCCATTTTTGACGAGTTGCGACGCGTCGAAATGTCCACGCTTCGGGTCACCAGGTCCAGCACATCGTACCAGTGTGACATCTGGTGCTCACAAAGTGGCTGTGTAATGTCTTAACGAATTCATATCACAGCCAGCTTTGATGAGCGTCAAATGTCGAACAGAAACGACGGCGTCGGAGGAGTTTTTGCCCAGAGGCTAGAAGACAAACTGGCGTAACTGAGTCGACAAAGTGGCGGTGAAATGGTGTAGAATAGACATATCACAGCCAGCTTTGTTGACTTTGTTTGGCCTGATACGCCGTCCGCTCGACGATTATACATAGCATTTGTTTATTTTTATAATTTTTTTTTTCATAGTACTAGAGCTTTTTTCGTGTTATCATTGCAATTTATTGATTATTTTATTCAAACGTGTCAGTGATAATTCTTGTGTAAAATACTATAACCACAATGTTAAAAGACATCATTTCTATTTTCAGGTTGGAATCGCCGCTCCGAGTGCAGTATTTCTATTGTATGAAAAATAAAGTGGCTTTGTCGAACAATTTTCTTGAGATTGTAAATATTTTTATGTGAGAGTGATTTCCATTAAAAGTTTCATATTAAATAAATGTCTTTTTATATATATCCAAACCACGTTATATTTTTAAAGGACTTGTAGTAAAACGAATAACGTATTTCACAAAAGATAAGATCGAGGAAATGTTAAAGGGGCAAAGCGTGTATGTTTGATATCTTCGTAAATATTGGACCGAGCCCGAAAATTTTATTTGGAAGAGTATACTTTGGAGATAGTCCCATTGGTACCAAGTCATCCGATGATAGAATACCAGAGAAATCGAGGGATACCCTCAAATTTTATAAGCACGCACAGTGTGTTTGAGCCCTATTTCTTAGTTATTCAGGTGCTTATGGCTAGGAGTCGTCATCTCATGCTGCTAAACTGATAATGGAAGCTACAGCATTGCTTAACAGGAGTCAAGGGATATTACTGCCATTTGTTAACATTTTTCTTCAAACGACGCTGTCTCATTTAATAATATTAATGCTAAGGTCTATTCTGTTTGAATAACTCAAATGACTAAATTTACATGGAAAAAGAATGTTTTATGCTTGCGCGCGTATACTCCATCTTTTTAAAACTGAGCAATACATGCATCACGACATAACAAATGACCAATAGTGCCATCCATTATCAAAAGGTTACCCTTTCGTTCATTTAAGGTATTAAACATAAAAAAGTTTGAAATATCCATTATATATTTTAATTATTGGCGATCTACCCCGGCTTCACACGGTAGGACGGGAAGCACACATCTTGTCTAGCAAATTTTGTTGACGGACTGCTGCATAGAGCTAGGAGGAGAGAGAACTACGTTGTGTAGCCGTATGTTACTCTAAATCATTGTAGTGTCTTAAAAACATAAAGAAATAATACGAAAAAAGATTAAAACTTCGGCTAGTCATCGTTTGACGTTACTTTAAAATCGTGAATGAAGCATTTCCCTTATACAAGTTCCTATCCTATAAACAACGTTATACGACGGTCATATCACTCGTTTGCTATATCCGCATTTTATTAGCACATGACATGCTGTGTCCGTGAAACATTTGAGTTTGAGATAAAGGTTGTTTTGAAAATGACTGTTTAGGTAGCGTTTTATTTTATTTGCATGGAAAACCAACAGCACAATTACCGTTAGTCACAAACATAATAGTTACAAAAGGCCAATAATAGATTCTCACTTATAGGTATAAAATCGGGCGACCGAGCTTTGCTCGTTTCTTTTTATTGCAATCACAAGTGTTTGCATAATTAAACTTGCTCTTACTTTTAGCTGATAGTTATGTAACGCAAAAAACTGCATCAAGATCCTCCCAACCGTATCAGAAAAACATATCTATTGCAGCGCCCCCTGGTGCCCCATAACCGCAAATCTTATCTAATAACCTGCTCTTAGGTGATATATATGTACTGCAAAAAAGCACGTCAACATCCTCCTAGCCGTTTTAGAGAAACATATCTATTGCAGGCATTATAGCGCCCCATGTTGGCCAATGACTGCTGACCTTATCTAAGAACCTGCACTTAGATGGTATCTCTATAACGCAAAAAAACCGCGTAGAGATCCTCCCAGCCGTTTTAGAGACTACACTACACACTATTACACTGAGCTATGAAGAATGCAGAACAGAGGAGCGTTGAGATAACATACGATGATGGCAAGCCCTGTGGGATACTGCGACCAATGGCAGATGGACTTATCGTCTTATTTTCCAAGGGGATGTTTGGCTGAGCCGTGATCATGGCGAGGTCAACTACTACTTGACACAGATGATCTCAGGACATGGGTGGTTCAGAGCATATCTTCATTGATGATGTTTATCTATGATACCTAGATACAAAATTTCATCCAAATCGTTAGAGCCATTTCCGAGATAGCCGAAATATATATATACATATGTAGATACAAGAATTGCTCATAAGTATAAGATATAGCGGAATAAGAAAACATGTATACTCTATACTATTATATAAAGCTGAAGAGTATGGTTGAACGCGCTAATCTCTAGATATACCCGTCGGATTTGAAAAATTCTTTTTGAATTTGATAGACGAAAGTTTATAGGCTATATAATATAAAAGTACTGTCTGTCTGTCTGGCTATTCGAGCTAATCTCCAAAAAAGCTGAACATATTTTAAAAAACTTCACAAATATAAATAGGACGTGGTAAAAACTGATATACGCTACTTTGTGTATATTTAATTATGTAATATATAATTTAATTATGTAATATGTAATGTATAATTTGTGTCTGTCTATTTGTACTTCTGTCTATTCGAGCTAATCTCCAAAACGGCTGAACCGATTTATAAAATTTACAGATATGAAAAGAGGTGGTCAAAAGGGACATACGCTACTTTTTGTCTGTGTGTGGGTGTTCTATCTGTCTATTCGAGCAAATCTCCAAAACGACTGAATGAATTTTAATAAAACTTATATATATAAATAGGACGTAGTCAATAGAGTGACATATGCTACTTTTTGTTTGTCTGTCGTTTGTGCTCACTGATCTGTCAACGCACAGCCGAAACTACTAAGTCTAGGAAGCTAAAATTTGGAACATAGGTTTATTTTGTAACGTCATCTGTTAGGAAAGGATTTATTTCAAATTTTAATTTGAGGGGATGGAATGGGGGACTTTGTTTTTTAAGTTACATAAAAACAGCTGCTCAGCGTATGGCGTCTCGGGTTTTTTAAAGTTAGAAAACTGGAAGCTTGGAAACTGGAATCGTAGCTACTCGTCATAAATAAATATTGTGACATGTGACAATGCAATAAAGAATTGAATAGGATTGAAATGGGGGGTGAAAATTTGTAAGGGGGTATCGGTTTTTTTAAAAGAACTTGAAAATTGATATAGTAGCTACTCATTACAAATAAACAATGACATGTTTCAGTGTTTTCAGATTTTCACATTTTAAGGGGTGTGGGGAATGGGGGATTGAAAGTTTGAATGGGAGTAAACAAAACTGGTTCCAGCAATAAGTACGTATAAACCATTTCGAATTTTAATAGTAGGTACCTACAACAGGAACGCGTAGTCTAAACAAGCGAAACTGCGGGCGATCGCTAGTATATGAATAAGATAACCATAGCAAAAATAATAAAAGTTACGTACTTACACATAGCCACACACACTATAAAAAAGTAAAGAAATCGCGACATAATCCTCGCCTTGCCGATATAACACTTGTGTAAAACAAGTCAAAATCGTATTAATTGCTTAAATTCTAAAGTTATTACTACCTATAACTCGCCATAGAAATGTATTACTTCCGTACTTGGTCGACGTGTTTCGTAAATGGAGCGGGACATTATCTTTGAGATTTACTGTAAAAACTCTTGTCTTGTGACAACTTAGCATCTGCCTGAAATGAGTATTATTATTGTACTTAGAAATAAATGGTTAAGTCGATTTAGAAAATATAATAAATTATGAGCGTCCCGAAACAATTGACAACGATCAGGCTCAAAGACAACTCGGCTTACTTGGCTGAGTAGGGACCCAACCCAACCACATGTTAAAGCAAAATTTTACTATATATCAAACATAGCCATTCTACAAAAAATGGCAAACATCTGGCCCAATTACGGAAAAACGTACGCGCAGCCATGCACCACTGTTACGCCGCGCCACCACGTCCCGCTCCGACCGAGCAGTGCAGGCAGTTTATGCCGTACCCAACGTTGGATTCATGAATGTTGGTATTTGAACTGTGCCTATGCTATTCACATGATGATGTAATAAAAACTTAATTACAAAGATTTTTATATAAAATTGTATAACAACATATATCCCGACATTATGAACATCAAAAATATATCTAAGTATGTACATCAATTGTACATCCTTAAATTTTTAAACTAATTTCCGCTATATTAAAAAAAAAAAAAAATAAACTAAGTAAAATGACTTTAGTTCAAAAGTTTGGGAATGGTCAATTGTCTAGTACCCATAACAAAGTTTTGATAATCATTATTATGTAGAATTTTTTTTAAATTAGCCTATTTTTTTAATTAAATGGTTATATAATAACCTACCTGTCATATATATTAACTTTATTTGTGAATTACTCAAATCAGTGAGGGTGATTTAAAACTCATGTACCTACCTACCTACTACAAAGATATCGGTAGTAGGTACAAGTTACTTTTCCAATCAGTGATAGCTTATACGATTACTTGGTTCTCTGTCCGTCCGTCCGTCCGTCTGTCTGTCAAAATATAGCCATGTCAAACTGCAATTTCATACAAAATGACAAAGTCTATAAAGCGGTAACTCTTGTTGGTTAAGTAAATTTAAAAAGGTTTAGTTAATTTAAATAAAAGTTATAAAAAACTCACAGAAGTATATTCTACGAACAAAAAAGATATTTCTTCATAGCTATGCTATGTCGACACGTGTATCGCGCTATATATTAGTAAACTGGCGCTAATAGGTACTGAAGATGTCTTACTCTGGGCCACGCGCTCCAAATACTTTTGTCAATAACTCGACACAAGGTTTGCCTAGTTTGGGACTAGAAGGCCGTGTGTGAGATATTCCAGGTATTAATATTAAAACAAATATGTCCTATTTATAAAGGGGGTAAGTCCTGTACATAAATACAGTCGGTGTTTGGATTTTATCATTTTTATAAAATTTTTGAGATCATTTTAATTTAAATATTCTGTTCACATAGTTATGCTTAACGCACAAAATTAATACAAACTATAAGCAGAAATCTATCTCCTACTGACAAAAAAAAACACGACCTTTCACGCCCGGAGCCACGGGAGAGATCTCGTTGAAACGATCCATGTGAGCCTAAACACGCTGCACAAAAGTCAAAGATTCTCTAGATATAAATGTTTGAAATATAATTTTTGTATTCAAGGGCGGATCCAAGGGAGGGGTCATGGGGGTGATGACCTCCCCCCGGGCTGGGTGTAGCTCGACCATTAACCATTTTTCTTAACTCACTCATTTTAGTGGAATAAATATTTTGTATATGTCAAACACATACGCGAAAGACACATAATACGACTATTTTGTGTTATAGATATAATTTATATGATGCACCAGATCGTTTACTGCGTAATAAATATTGTTCGCCCGATTCAAGTTTAATTTTGCCTCACAGAGCGGTCGTACGCATTGAAAATTCAGTATACTTTTTTCCAATGAGTCGCTTTTTGGCTAGCAATTTTATGGAAAGATATTAAATCTTGGCCAAAAAGCCAATATCTTTAAAAATAAATACCTCTTCCTTTTTTTAAGTCGTTTAAAAATGAAAAAGCTCCCGAGACAGATAAATTGTCTACCGTTTGGAAAAAGAAATTTTGGAATCGGTCGAAAACTATGGGCTGGGCAGGCCCTTTTCATTGAATGATTATCAGATCAGTTACCCCGTAGAGTGAGATTTGGCTATATTTCAGAAAGTTATAAAAGATAGACGAAAGACAGTAGTGCCAAAAGATGCAGGAGCTTGCGGGGCATGGTATGGTACCAAATTTTCGAAAATTGCTTCATAACTTTTTCGAAAAATTTAAATAAAATTGTTTGACAAAAATGTGTTATAAGTTTCTAATTCTAATGGCAAATCCAAAAATATGACTTTTTTACAGGTAACCAAACTTCTTCCCTTCAAAAAACCCCAGCGATCCTGAAAAACCCCAATAATCCGACGTATAAAAACGGATTTAGGTTCTGGAACAGTAGGTATTTCCTGGACTGAAATGGCTCGCATTTGAGCGCCGGTAAACCCAGTGATCAAAAATAGTAGTTCGGTGAGATACTATGAACATTGAACTCCCCTCTTTAATTGGCACCAAAAATCCCAAAAATATGTTAAAATGGTGAAGATACGAAAGGATCCAAAATCCGAGTCCCCCATCGAAATCTTCCACCCAAGTTTTACAAAAGCATTAATTACGTTACTCGAATGACAAATGAGACATATAAGGTCCTCTTTAAAAAAATTTATATAAAAATTTAATATTTAATAAATAAAAATCCTCCATGTGAAGATATCAGCTTCCAAATATTTCAGTCATTGATGCGTATTGTCACTGTACTCCAACACTATCCCTTTACAGTTAACCATATAATATCACAACAAGCGCAGAAGTCATTTTAGATTTTGGCATTTCAAATAGGTAATAATGCCGATGCAAAGTCGGATTTGAAAATTGAAAAAAATTTGTTTGGGATGCCATACTAACTTCACTGACGCTTCCATACTCTCCGTGTCAGGTTGTGTTGGTATGGGTATTTTCAAAAGGTTAGATGCCCACCCGAAAGTTCAGTAGTACCGTGCCGTTTTAGAAGCTGTGAACTATATCCGTTTATTCAAATTGAATCGTACTCTCATTCTATTTGATAGTCGCAGTTCCCTTGAATCTCTTCTTGCAAATCCTTTCACATTGAAAATCCATAAATCATAATGAAATTCAAACAAGGTCCAGTGTCAGTCCTTGTGCTCATCTCGTCACTCTCTGGCATTTCGAGAAATGGGCGTGTCGATTGGGTAACAAAGCTGTGGGAATAAAATCCCGTTTATGAATTACTCTTATGGCCTAGTAGCTTCTCCTAAAATTATTTAACTGACTCTTGGTCGCGCCACTGGTTGGAATCCAGAAAACATACAGGTAATAACTATTCCAAAACCTAGTCTAATATTCCGGTTAAGCCTTGGTTCTTGAAACTGAGGTTTACCAAACGCTCTACTTTTATTATGACGTAGGATTCAACTGGGCCGCTGTTGCTCTGCGTTGCTGTTGTTTAGGGCTCTTCGGTTTGTGAATGCGGTCTGGATGATGTGACTTAAACCACATACTTCCCTTCTGTCCCTTATACGATCATAGCTTCAATCCCGTAAGTCCATCTTACATAATATACCTACTTTCTGTGTTCATATTAAAAAAATTTCTTATGACGTTGTCACGTTCAATTATCGTCAGTAAACCGACTTTACAGACAACCGATTTTTTTTTATTTCAATATTAGTTATTTGTTTTATTTATTTAAATTGTCATCATAATAATATCTGCTCTTGTTAATCACCATTTAACAAAATTAATAATTATAGAAACATATATATTCATAAATTAAAAAAAGCCTTATTAGTTTTTTTATTTTGAACCAGCATATCGATAAAAAACCGGGCAAGTGAGAGTGGAACTCGTATGGAGATCCCTTTACATTTTTAACTTTATTTTATTAATATTCGTATAAGCATTATTATTTTTTAATTTAATTTTTTTAAGAGGCTTTTATCCCTTTCTAGCTATTCTAATATGTATAGGTACATATATGCCTTCAGTAATCAAGTCCGCGGGTCAGTAGTGTCAGTACACATTTATGTACATAATTATATGTAATGTCGCCAAAGTCGGTCTCAGATTCACTCAAAATTGCTCTGGAAAGATCCCACATTCGAATCACCAGCACTTAATTTGGTCATCATTCTCTCCATTCTCTCCGTCTCACACCGGTCACACTCTATCAATACGTGGGTTACATCCTCTTGCATACTTTATGAAATATAAGAAATGATCTCACAATCACCAAAAGCGTCGAAAAAAAAACCATGTTTCTTGCATGAGAATCACCTTTAATTTTTAAATTTATTTTATTACTAGCTTACCGCCCGCGGGCTTCGCTCGCGTTGACCACAGTTGTACTGGGACAGTTACAGAACATTGTAACACTTTCTAGAACATTCTGAAACTTAACTGCCTAAGAAATCTCTGTACCTAATTTCATAAAAATCCATTTAGCCATTTTAGCATGAAGAAAGCTATCCCACAAGTCGGTCCCAAAATCACTCAGACATTTTGGAGATTAAATGGAATAGACAGACAAACTAACAGACACTACGATTTTCTATATGTATATAAAAAAATTGCTTTTCACTCTTGACAACGCCCTCTTCATATTTGCAAAATTTCAGTAAAATTGGATCAGCCGTTTCGACTATTAGTCCTAACAAACAGATAGATAAACACACAGACAAAAACCAACTTGTGCCACTCCTGATAATCCCTTTTTATGTCTGCGAAGATTCATAGAAATGGTTTAGTCGTTTTGAAGATAAGCCGGAACAAAAACTCAGACAGACAACCACACCGACAAAAAGTTACCTATATCACCCTTGACAACCTATTTTTAATGTCTGCATAGTTTCATCAAAATCTTCAAAAGTTTAGCTTGAACTATATAGTTCAAGTCTATATAGACAGAAAGACAGATAGACAAACAAACAAACAAACAAACAAAAAGTAGCGTATGTCACTCCTCACACCCGTTTTTTCACGTCTACAAAGTTTCATTAAAAATGGATTAAATGTTTTAAAGTTTAGCTCAAACAGACAGAGAGACGGCCATACAGACAAACAAAAAATATTGTATGACACTCCTGACAATCTTTTAATCACATTTTTGAAAGTTTCATTGAAATAAGTTTAGCCCTTTCGGAGATCAGTTCAAACAAACAGACGTACAGACAGACAGACAGATAAACAAAAAGTGTTGTATGTCGTTCCTGATAATCTTTTTATCATATCTGTGAAGTTTCATTGAAATCATTTCAGCCGTTTCGGAGATTAGCTCGAATAGACGGACATACAGACAGATAAAAAAATTTGATCACGTGGTCACATAGATCTCGTCAAAACATAAAGTTTCAATACCAACACGATAGGTCTGCGATTGATGGTTTCGAAAATATAAGCATTCAAAAATGTGGTCACGTGTTCACATAGATCTCGTCAAAACATCAAGTTTGAGTACGTACACGATAGGTCTGCGATTGATGGTTTCAGAAAATATAAGCTTTTAAAAATTTGGTCACGTGGTCACATAGATCTCGTGAAAACATCAAGTTTGAGTACCAACACGATAGGTCTGCAATTGATGGTTTCGAAAATATAAGCATTTAAAAATGTGGTCACATGGTCACATAGATCTCGTCAAAACATTAAGTTTGAGTATCAACACGATTGTTCTGCGATTGATGGTTTCGACAATATATGCATTTAAAAATATGGTCACGCACGTGGTGACATAGTGTAGTAGATAATACTGGCCATTAAAAGAAACCATCACATCATACGATCTGTCAGTCAATATTAATGTCTAACGTTTCTTGTAAAATACATACGTCTAATTTTATTTCATTAAAGCCTCATATTTGCTAAGGGGTTTATTATTACAATTTAATGAAATAAAAAATCAATTTTAAAATAATTATTATGACAGAAGAAACGCCATCAACATCTAAACTTAAACTAAACATACAAGATGTACAGTCGGTTGTTAGACAATGTGATTTTCGTTTCCTATCACCTGAAAGATTCGAAACTAATCCTGAAAATCCTTGTGCTGCAAAAGAATGGAGTCATTGGCTAGTAACACTAAACAACTTTATTCAAATATCTAATATTTCAAATTCAAACAAACTTCCTATATTGGCTAACTATTTGAAGCATAATGTATACCAGTATATAAATGAGGCAAAAACGTTCGAGGAAGCTATTGATATCCTTAACAGTATTTATTTACAACCAAAGAATGAAATCTTCTGTAGGTATAAACTCATATCTCGAAAACAAAAACCAGAAGAGTCTATAGATAATTTCGTACGCGAACTCCAATTGCTTAGCAGAGAATGCAACTTCACTTCTGTTAGTGCTGAAACGTACAGAAATGAATACATAAGAGATGCTTTTATAAATGGTTTGGCTTCGAATACCATTCGAGAGAAGCTATTGGAACACTCTAAACTGTCACTAAAAGAAGCCCTCGATAAATCCAGAGCTCTAGAGGAAGCACATAAATACGCGTTAGAGTATAAAAACAGTAATAATTGTCTCTTAAATGCCGCAATAAATCGTAAAACAACAAATATCAACAAAGTAAATGAAACATGCTATTTCTGTGGGAACAAACGACATCCAAGGTCTACATGCCCCGCACGCCAAGCAACTTGTACTAAATGCAAGAAGCTAGGCCATTTCTCAAAAGTATGTAAATCTTATACGTACACTAATGCGATTTACAATGAAAATATTGACGGAAATGTCAATGAGCAGGAAGATTCAGACATTGCTACAAATATAACACACATTAATGCTGTTGCTCCACTTAATCAACTTTTCAAATCAATTATTCAAATAAAAGTTAATGAACAAGATGCTAACTGTCTCATTGATACAGGTAGTTCATCGAGTTTTATAAATGAAAGTTTTGCTGAAAAATTAAATACGAAGATACACCCAAATAACAGTAAAGTAGCAATGGCATCCACTTCATTTTGTTGTACCTTAAAAGGTTTTGTGATCGTTGATATAAGAATTCAGAAAAAGCTATACAAACAAAAACGTCTATCCATACTTGCTAATTTATGCACAGATGTATTGATCGGCCACGACTTAATGATTAAACACGAGAGTGTTATTATAAATTTTGGAGGTTTGGAACCACCTTTAAAAATTTGTAATGTTGCTTGTGCCAAAATACCTCCACAGTCAATTTTCCACAATTTGACCAACGACATCAAACCTATTGCTACAAAGTCAAGAAAGTTTAATGATGATGATGCCAGATTCATAAAAGATGAAATAGAAAAACTAGAGGCTGAAGGAATTATCAAAGAAAGTATGTCTCCTTGGAGAGCCCAAGTATTAGTAACGAAAAGTGAAAATCACAAAAGACGTATGGCAATAGACTACTCGAGAACGATCAATAAATTCACTTTATTGGACGCATACCCAATACCAAATATTGAACAACTTATCTCACAAATTTCTAATTATAAAGTATTTTCACAAATTGATCTGAAAAGTGCATATCACCAGATACCTATTCTAGAAAAAGAACAACCCTTTACAGCTTTTGAAGCATGTGGCCAATTATATGAATTCACTAGAATTCCATTCGGAGTTACCAATGGAGTTTCTGCCTTTCAACGAGCAATCGATAAGATAGTCAAAGACGAAAAACTGGAGGGAATTTTTATTTATTTAGACGATATAACTATAGCAGGAAATGATCAACAAGATCACGATAATAATTGTAACAACTTTTTGAAAACAGTAGACAAATATGGATTAACAATAAATAAAGAGAAAAGTATCTTTTCACAAAAGTCAGTCAAGTTACTAGGCTACCTCATCAACGAAGGCACTATACAACCTGACCCTGACAGATTAAGACCTCTTTTAAATATGCCTCCTCCCAAAGATAGTAAAGCGATGCAAAGAACTATTGGAATGTTTGCTCATTATAGCAAATGGATTTTCAAGTTTTCAGAAAAAATAAGAAGCCTAGTTACATGTAAAACATTTCCGATACCAGATAATGTAAATCAAGATTTTGAAACATTAAAAAAAGAAATTGGTAATGCATTACTGAACAGCATCGATCCTAATCATACTCTAGTAGTCGAAACTGACGCATCAGACTTTGCTATTGCCGCAGCACTGAGCCAAAATAGTAGACCTGTTGCATTCTATTCAAAAACTTTAAATGATTCTGAAAAACGACATTCAACCGTAGAAAAAGAAGCACTGGCTATTGTAGAAGCTTTGAAAAGTTGGAAACACTATTTGATCGGAAGATCGTTTCAACTAATAACTGATCAAAAAGCACTGTCATTTATTTTTGACATGAAGCATACGAGCAAAATAAAAAATGATAAAGTGATGAGATGGAGATTGGAGCTCTCATGCTATGATTTTGAAATTGTACACCGACCTGGAAATCAGAATATCGTCGCCGACACAATGTCACGAGCTAATGCAATATGTGGTAGTACGACACAAAATTTTTATAGATTAGTCGAATTACATAAAAGTTTATGTCACCCGGGCACCCGGGAGTAACACGAATGTACCATTGGATCAAAAGTAAAAATCTACCTTATTCTCTAGATGAAATTAGAAAAACTTGCTCTGATTGTTCAACTTGTGCAGAAATAAAACCGAGATTCTACAAAAAGACTAAAGCCCATTTAATCAAGGCTACTAGTCCGTTTGAGAGATTAAATATGGACTTTAAAGGACCGCTACCTGGAGACGGTTATTTGTTAACTATAGTTGATGAGTTTTCCAGATTTCCATTTGCATTTCCCTGTAAGGATATGTTGGCCTCAACTATTATAAAATGCTTAGAAGAAATTTTCACAATGTTTGGGACTCCGGCATATATTCATACAGATAGAGGGACTAACTTTATGTCTCAAGAATTGAAAGAATATTTACACAAGATTGGAATAGTAACCAGCAGAACATCTCCATATAATCCTCAAGGCAATGGCCAGATTGAACGCTACAATGGTATAATTTGGCAAACCATCAAGTTGGCTCTAAAATCTGAAAAATTAAGTATCACTCAATGGGGTAGAGTACTAAACAAATCTCTTCACTGTATTCGGTCCTTATTATGCACGACGACAGGGAGTACGCCACACGATAGACTGTTCAATTATAGCCGTAGAAGCAGAAATGGTACGAGTCTGCCCTTGTGGCTAAATGAACCGGGACCTGTACTATTGAAGCGCCAGGCTCGTCGTAGCAAGTATGAACCTCTAGTAGATGAAGTTCAATTACTAGAAGCTAACCCACTATACGCACATGTAAGATATCCTGATGGAAGACAATCCACCGTTTCCCTGCGTGATTTAGCTCCTACAGGTAGAAACCGTGATACTGATAGTGATGGACAAGAAGAAAGTCTAGAGATTATAGAAACACCTAGAGATTTACACACTACCACAAACAATAATACTTCTCCTACGGATGAATCGAATCAAGACGAAATCAAGCGGCCCAGTCGAGACTGTAGACCGCCTGCTTATCTGCAAGACTACGTGTGGCCAGGAAACTCAGATAGGAGAAATGTAGTAGATAATACTGGCCATTAAAAGAAACCATCACATCATACGATCTGTCAGTCAATATTAATGTCTAACGTTTCTTGTAAAATACATACGTCTAATTTTATTTCATTAAAGCCTCATATTTGCTAAGGGGTTTATTATTACACATAGATACGTCTACAAAGATTCATTGAAATCGATTTAGTCGTTTCGAAGTTTAGCCGGAAAAGACAGACGGACAGACAGACAAAAAGTAGCTTATGACACATTATGATGAAAGTACTACGTGCTATCCATAATATAAAAAAAACATCTATGCACATCACTAAAACTGGCTCAAACTCATGTGAATTTCGCACACATACTCAATTCCGTTTCGGTTATGCGATGTTTAGATGTCAGTTGGTCATGGAACTAATTTCCATGCAGTTGGTCTCCTACGCTAGTATAGGCATGTCTATGGTCTAACGGGTCTAGTCTAACCCATCTAACCAAGCAGTTGTCAATTAGTGGAATAAGATAACCATAGACAACTTTCGGCTTTGTCAATTGCCGCCGAATTGACAGCTTTGACAGAACGTTGACAGATTGACAGAAAAACATAAAAAACTTTTAGAAAATGTCAATGTTGAAAGACAATGAAAGATAAAAGGTCAAATAGTAGGTCAGGAAATGGTCAGGAATTGTTAGTTTGTAGATTTTGTCTTAATTAAATAGTTCACAACATACTAACAATTTAGTTTTCATTGAAATGTGATTGAAATAATCTGCTCTTGATTTAATGGAGACGTAATACAAGTTTTTAATGATTGCTAAAATTTTGAAATGTGAGTAAGTAACTAACACATATTGTATTTTGCATGTTATGAGAGTTAATTTCATATTTATGTTCTTTTAATTATAAAATCATAATGATTTTATTGGACCCGTTTGCCTCATTTACACAAGTGTTCAAATATCGAATGAATAATACTAGAATAATACTAACAAAGAATAGCTATTTCATTAAACCATCAGTTTCATCAACCTTATCCTTTAAAAGCTGTAGTGGAATGCACCTCATTCAAATATTTCTTACCCATTAAATATAACTTACACTTTCTGCATCAAAAGATCATCATGGTGAAGGTTTCTTGGTAACAAAAATTTCCTTTGTGTATTAGTTGCATGGCAACTTTATTGTCACGGTTTCAAGTAGTTGGTGTTATGTTTGAGCATTGTAAATAACTATCACATTGGCAACCGTTACATAGATATCTCACCTAGATAAAGGATAACAATTCTGTTTGCATCTATTTTTTAATACCTAGTCTATTAAAACAATCGGGTGCCCCAGTTATGTGGAACATTTAAGTTTTTCCCTTATTCTTTTATTTTACAACATTCTTTTACTTATTCAAACTACACAATTAGTCTAGTAGATAGATAGATGTTACAAATGTATGAAGTTGGAAAGCTGATCCATAATTTTATTTGTCATTATGTGTATGAATGAAAGTTTTTGTGTAGCTAATAAAAAACATTTTAGTCAGAATGATTATTCCCATATGGGGTTACCCATTTCATTTCAGAATATAAAGCATCTATAAGAATGTAAAAAGAGGTACAATTGTATTAACTAGTACAAATTAAGCAAAACTTTTTGGTCGATCTGAACTTAGCGTTATGTAGTATCGCAGTTAGAAATTTTAGGTGTAAGCCGGGTGCTATGCCCATTGAAATAATAGAATATACACACCAGTCCAAAATGCAGACATCAACAGAAAGAGACAGAGAATATAAGTACCTCTATGGAGTACCTTTATACTATGGTACAGTTATTTTCCATACTTTTTTCTCCCATGCCAAACCGATACCCAATTGCTACAGGGCTTTATGGAGTTTGCCAACTAGTTATATTATCTCTATGGCTATACAACTGTCAACTCACTTTTGATTTCAGTTCAGAGTAAACACAAAGTTTTGTTCTGTCTGTACTAGCAACAGTAGAGAATGGAAATATGTTAGAAGCATCACTTGATTCAAATTTTTTTTTAACTGGTAAATAAAAGAAACACCACATCTCATTTTTCATCTGACCAATTTGCAACCTTTTTTAATGAGCAACAAAAGCAGTTTTCAAAGCTCAGTTTTGAGATTCACACAGTGTCTCGTTTTTTGTTTTCAAGCGTATGATCGAAACTAATGTTTTCTAAACTCAAATATATTTTTTTTGCAATCGGTACTCTTTCTGAAACAAATTTAATATTTTCTAAACTCAAATATATATTTTTTGCAATCGGTACTCTTTCGAAGCAGCTGTTGAATGATGTAACTTGTTTCAATCTAAACTGTTTAAAAGTGCTAGAGAAATTAGGGTAAAGAACTGGTTCCTTATAAAACAGGATAATTTCAGTTTCAAAATTTTATCACATTCAAACTAAAAAATTTAATTTTTTCAATTACAAAATGATTCTCAAACTTTTTTATATGAATCACAATTAATTTACAATTTCATCTCTTACTCTCATTTTCTTTACTTTAATAATTTTTAGTGCATATTTCGGAGAAATTCGTAACATCCAACTTGATCGGGTGTTGGGATCTCTGCAATCTGAATCTGCAATGAAATGCAATCTAAGTTTTGATTGATAAAACTTTTTGTATTGTTCTGACACTACTGCAATCAAATTCAGAGTTTCAATCTTCAAACTCAAACTTCTTTATTGAAAGTAGGTAAATAAATTACACTTTTTCACGTCGTAAGAGTAATAAAAATCATTACAATACAAATTCCAATTGAGCATTCACTTAAAAAATCAATATTATAACAATAACAATAATTACATTTATTATAATATATTAATTATAGTAAGTAAGTACCACAAACAATGCTCATAAAACAACAAATTAAACATACCTAATACAGAACAACTTATAAATTAAATTAAAAAAAATTATAATTATATATGTCAGAAATTACAGTCACATATCAGGATTATCATAAATGTCCTTGGTAATCCATCCACATCCAGCGATCCTTATCCAATGGTGAGTTTCGAATTAAAATGGCGTAAATCTAAATTTTTCTTATGTAATATTTTCTAATATTGATGAAAAATTTCGAGAAAACGATACATAACTCATAACCTTTCAAAGTACCAATACCCATATAAAACGATCACTACAACAAATAGATGTTTCAATTTCTTACTTTTTTTTTGTATAATTTATGTTTGGTGTGTTAGACCATTTTGATCGCCAGCTCCTCAATTTTAAGATTGTTTTTTTTACCCTCCGGGAAAAATCTAATTTGAGTTTTTAAATTCAAATTATTTAAACAATTTCCTAATAAGGATGCATGTTCAAGATCGTAATTGTGAACTAAAATGCTTTATGATACATGTTTACTATCATTCATCTCCATTTTTATTTTGGGTTATTTGAATATGAATAAGTTCTTGTGTTTCTGAACTCAGTGTGTGATGTAATATATTTCTTTTCAGAACAGAGATTGGAGACAGTTAATTATGTTTATATTTTCCTCTTCTCTCCTTCACTATCATTTCTATATAAAACTACTATGTTGAAACTGATAAACAGTTCTTACAGATCCTTGTGGCTTATTGTTGAAAATTTGTATCCATGTACAGTACGTGTGAAAAAAAACTTTCATGTTTATCATAGAAGAGAGATATGTGACAAAGAAAGTCCGTCAGTTACCCATCCATTTGTGAATTCCTGCAAACCTCCCATTCATCTTAGGAGGCCATTGTTTGTTAGGACTGATCAATTGAATTTCAACTATCGAAATAAGCAAAATTTTCATGAAGCTTTCAACACGGTGTACAAACAAATGACTAACTTCATTCCAGCAAATTGCAACAACAGCGATGGAAACTATGTTGACCTGTAAGCAATGATGCCCTACTGTGAAAAGTATACCTATATGGTTGATAGCTAATTAATTAGTTTTTATGTAGTCCATCGACAGATTCTGATGAGGAATGGCAAAGGGGATCGGATGATATGCAAAAGTCTGACATGAACAATTGCCACAGGTGTTCAGTACCTTCAAACTTTAGGATATGGGAACCAGTTACCAAATGGAAGGCCAGTTCTGATGGTAATGTGATGTCACTTTTTAGTTTATATTATTGAACTCTGAGAAAGGATCTACTTTTCACCGCAGAAAACATACCTGTGTGTGTGTCTGAATGTTCCTTTAGTGGTCAAGTTACAAATGTGCAGTTCATGCTGCTCTACAGCTATAATATGTAAATTTGCATACAAAATAGTTATGTTAAATAATTACACTTTAATGCTCGAATGAAATGCACACTGTGATAGCCTCTTTGTTAAATCAAATATATGCAATAAAGCATTAGGTTACATATATGAACAATTAAAAAGTAAAATAAAATATTAAAGTGGCAATAATTTTAAAGGTAGAATAGATATGATTTTCTTTAAATACCATATTTTTCAAATGGACTAATAAGCATAAAATAATATTTCCTAACAATTACAGTGATTAATTGAATCAATTTGATCGATGCTGTTGCATGTGCCCCACATTATATTTTATGTCTCTACTCTTTGGAAAAATATTGTATACTTTTTATAATGTCATATTAAAAAAAGTTTTAAATCATAATTTTGTACTTTTTAGTTTTTTTGTGGTGAAATGTAACATCCTGTTCTGAGCTATGTTCGAAGTTTCTAGTCTTTAGCTTGTCGGGAAGTTTAAAATTAATTGTATAATTTGTAACAAATAGACAACAAAGTTAGTTAATAAAAACGTGGTAATAAAAAGATGTATCTGATGAACTATTTCATATTGATTTCGCCCACCCCTACTGATCTTATCTCAAATGAGTGAACAGTAAAACACTTTTCACGTTACCTATATTAATAACGTAAATCTTAACCGGAGGCCCGCGCCAACAGAATTATTTCGCATCGAGTAACTCTTAGGGGTTTCTCGACATCTTCGCGCCGGTGACACCCTAGTGTGTCTCCTGGCCGCTTCGATGAATTCGTTGGAGTTTTTGGGCTAACGACACGCGTCCTTATTCTGCTTCAGGCGGTTGTTTAGTGGGTGCAACTCCCACATACCCCGCGCGCCCGGGCGCGCGGAATCTATAGAGTTTAAAACGCATTCCCACCGCTAGTGAAAAAAAATGATTTCGTTTTTTAGATTCCGTACATGTGAGGAGAAGAAAAAAAATCCTTATAAGATCACTCTAGTGTCAGTCTGTCCACCTGTCACAGCACATTTTATCCGAATTCCCAAAACAAAATTTTTTTAATAAACTACAAAAGAGTACAGCAAATATATAACAACACAATCCTCAAAAACCATTTAGTATATCTGCAGTACTATGGAATTGGTACGTATACATAATACTACTAGACTCAGTTACACAAGAGATTAATTTTGGAGGGCAATTAAGAAAATTGTTATAGCCCAAAGCGAAACGAACCTGTCTCAAATTTATAAGGCCATAGGGCCACGGTTCGAATCTGGGCGTGTACCAATGAGTTTTTCTGACTTAAGTACATAACTATCACTGACTAAATTTAATTCAGATTTTAAAAGAAACAGTAGGTAATTTGAAAGTTAATAGCACGGAACCATCTCCACGCAAGTCCAACCGCATTTGATCAGTTCTTTTAATATGATTATTATAAACTATGTTACAGGTGCCAATTGCAGATTTACTTTAGTGTCCTACAATGTTCTAGCTCAATACTTGCTTGAATGTCATCCTTATTTATATACTGGCTGTAGTCCTCGAAATCTAAAGTGGAAAAGGCGGTCAAAACTGCTCTACAATGAAATAATGAGTTTATCACCAGATGTTAGTAAATCTTCATTTCTATTCTTATAATTAAAATTCTCAAATTATAGTTTTCTTTAGTTACACTTGTACAATTTGGTATAATTGTAACAGATGCACAAGTATACATGTGCGGTGTGTGTACGAAATGACTACTAACGCCTATGTTTTTAAATCAAATTCAAATCAATTATGTTAAAGATACAAGGGCTGGGAATCGGCACTAATATTTGTTAATAGATGAAAATTCTAAAGCGTTTGTTGGAAAGTGACACTGCTGAAAAGAACCACATAGAAACTCAATAGATTTGTTTTTTCTTAAAAAATGCATTGATCATAATAGTACACAATATATATGTGATATTAATAATGAACTCACAGAATCTGCAATTTATTATTATTTTATCATTTAAATAATTACTGGCAGTTGAATACACTTTCTTGACTCCTGTTATTTATGGTTATTTTGAATTACCACAATGAAAACTGATATGATAATGACCCTATATCAATATATTACGTCTTAACCTATGAAGTTGCTGTTTTGTATGAAATAAGTTAAAGTATTTTTTTTTTATTTAAAACACTTTTAATTCTGTTATTCAATGTAATCACCCGTGCAATTAATGCATCTTTGCCAACGCAGTGGCAGTTTATTGGTGCCCTTCTTGTAAAAACCAACTGGACGGGAGGCAACAAACTCTTTAAAAGCATTTTGTGTACTGTCTCTGGGGAATTGAATTTTTTCCCTTTAAAAAGTTGTTCAAATTTTGAAAAAAGTAATGGTAGGTGCAAGGTCTGGCGAGTATGGCGGATGAGAGAGAACTTCCAATCCCAACTCTAGCAGCTTGGAGATTGTTTGTTCTGCAGTATAGGGTCGCGCGTTGTCCTGAAGGAGCAGCGGGGACGACCAATTGACAAAAGCTGGTCGCAGATGCGCGAGCTTTTGTATCATTGTCTTCAATTCTTCACAGTACATATCTGCAGTAATGCTCATGCCATTTTGTAAAAAGATGTGACGAGTCACACCGGCACTAGACCACCAATTAGTGACCATCACCTTTTTAGGGGTTATTTTTCGTTTAACACATTGCTTTGGTGCTGAACCAGGATCTAACCAACTTGCTGAGCGCTTTCGATTGTCGAACAGAATCCATTTTTCATCATAGGTAACAATCCGGTTCAAAATTTCTTTATTTCTGTGCCTGTTGAGCAACGCGAGGCAGCTCTCGACGTGTACGTTGCGTTGGCGATCGTTAAGTTCGTGGGGACCCATCTATCAAGCTTTTTTACTTTGCCAATTTGTCGCAAATGGTTCAATATTGTTTTGATGCTAAAATCAAAAGCTGCTGCTAGTTCAACTCTAGTTTGAGTATCATCAGCTTCCACAATCGCATCGCCTTCAATTCATCATTGTTGACCAAAGTGTCTGGACGACCACGAGGTTCATTATTCAAGTCATAATTTCCAGAACGGAAGCGGGCAAACCAATAACGGGTTTTGCGTTCTTTTGGCAAGTTCTCTCCGTAAACCTTGTTGATGTTACGTGCCCTTTGTGCCGCATAAGTGCCACGACGGAACTCATATTCCATAATTACAGGAATTTTTAAAGTGTCCATTATGACGAAAAATGTTCAAATGTAATGAAAACACAACGCTTATCAATAAACAAAAGACTGACTTTGTGAAAAGAATGTCATGTTTTTAAAACAAAATTAATTTGAATTTAGAATTCATAGTCAATCAAAATTTTTTTGTTTGAAATGGCCAGTACTGAGGAACGGCAACTTCATAGGTTAAGACCTAATATTATCAGTAATTTCAAATAAGCAACATTGTCTCACAAAGAATTCTTTAACTTATGAACAAAAATTCTAGTATGTACATATGTATACTTAGCTAATTTATATTTATTCCTCATATTCACATTGTTTATTATTTTCTTTGCATAAAGATTTTTGTTAATGCATATGAAATATTGTACAATATAATATTCAACAAGTTACAGTTAGAAAATTGATTTTTTTTAAAATTTTATTTTTTATGAAATATAGTATGTATGTCATAAGTTTGGTTACGCTGAATACTTATTTTTTTTTTTAATTTTAATACATTTATTTTCCATAGTATTAAAATAATAAAATTAAAATATTTTTAGTATTATAATAAAATAATCTTGCAGATCCTTTGCCTTCAAGAAGTTCAGGCTACACATTTAAACACTTTCTTTTCAAAATTTGAAGAAATCGGTTATACGGGAATTTTTAAGCAGAAGACAGGGCAAAGATATGATGGCTGTGCAATATATTTTAAACAGTCACTATTCGAAATGATAGATCATTTAAATGTAAGTATTTATGTATTTAATTAATAAAGCATATGTGAATTTATCATGTTTTAAAAATGACGTACACCATTTATCTGTTTTTCATTTCTTTATGCTAAATGGCTATGCTATTTCAGATAAGTCTATTTAGAATATTTCTGTGATGATTCTTACACAGTGGACATTTTTTTAGTACAGCGTCAATTAGGTATGTGAAATAGGTACTATTATGATGATATTTAAATTTGTATTTCTTCTAAGACCATGAATTATTTCATGAAACTGATTTAAATGTTTAGTTTTTCTATTTCATAAATACTGATCAAGTAAATATTAAAAATTTTAGATTATAATGTTACATGAGGGGTTGTATATGATTTGTTTGTATGCAAAAAAAGTTGAGATGCCAATCATTCTAAATATCATTGATACCTATGACAAAGTACGTTAAGATTTTATGCGAGAGAAGCGGTGCGGTGGGGCAGAGGATGCTTCCCGGGGAATACTGCCGCGAGCGCCAGGAGAGGGGACAAAATAACGTTTAGTTAATTAAAAAAAAGATATTAAAATGTCACAGAAGTTTACATGTGTATAATAGATAGAATTTGATATATATGCGAAGCTACAAGCAAAAAAGATATTTGTTCGTAGGTACGCGATGTCGACATCCCTACACGTGTGTCTCGCGCTAAATATTAGTATACCGGCACTAGTACCGAAGATGATTTTACTTACACGGGGCGCGCGCTCCAAGTAATTTGCCGAATATGTCTATGATTGTTTGTTTTGATTTGTCAATAGACGCACAAGACTTTTTCAAGCATAACTATTTGTAAATACTTCACATATCTAATAAAGTATCAAGGTGCGATAGTTAAATATTATTAGCTTATGCAAATAATACTTTGTAATGAAATTGTTTAATCTGTAATAACATTTTACAATAAATCAAAGCTTAACGAAATTATAAGATGATGTTCATGTCATTAGTCATTCGGGTCAGTATTTATATGATGAATATTAATACTGGCACCGGGTCTTGGTTGTTATATGTATGTGTTGTCTTCGCTTGGTACCCAAAATACAAGCTAATGCTTAGTTTGGGACCTAGACGTTGTTGTGATTGTGTGTGTTATTATTATTAAAATATAATAATAATATATTGGTTATTATATAAAAAAAGCATGTCAATGAGTGTGTTAAAAACGAGTTTTATATGCCGGCAGGCCATAATGCAAGGTGGTCCGGAAGCTACTTGAAGGATTTTAGCCCAAGTTTCCATTTAATGCTAGCAACAAATAATTTAAAATTAAATCTGTTGCTCATTGTTTTAATATGAAAGAAAAAAGTAAATATTAAAATTTTTAGTTTCCCCCTCATCCTGAGGGGAGGCCTAAGCCCCTGGAGTGGGGCATTAATAAGGTGATGGCATCATATGGTACATGTTTTGTTAAAATTAATTTATTTCTAGTGTACTTATTCAAAATAAATGCAATGCGCATGTAGTTTTAAGCAGTACAGCGAAATATTTGATATATAAGATATAATATTACAAATTGCTATGCGAAATTAGTTCTACTCATTTCTATAGTAATTAAAGACCTTGTATTGTTGCTTACAAGGCTTTAGTTGCTAGACAAGCAAATGTTTTTGTTAATTTGTCTTAGAAACCAATGCTATTATATCTTCCATTGCAATTTCGGATTATAAATGCTATAAAGTGATGCACAAGGAGTGATTATTATATTGTTATATTGTACATGAGTGTATTAGGTTTATTTGTATATTATTTAGTTGTCCAAACGACGTACAAATTTTTAGGGTTCCGTGCTCAAAGGGTACCAATGGGTATCTATTACTGAAACACTGATGTCCACCTATCCGTCAGTCTCTCACAGGAGTGTATCGTCTGAACCGTAATATGTAGACACTTGAAATGTTTACAGAGTGTATTACTATGGTCATTATGACAACATATAATAAAAACAAAATAAAGTTACAAAATTAAAGGTGTCTTCTTACAAGAAACATGTTTTTTAAACATGAATCATTTTTGATAATTGGTAATTGTTAGATCATTGCTTACACTTCAAACTTTCATAGAGTGTGTATTACTATTGTGCAATAACAGCAAATAATAAAAATGAAGTAATGTTAAAAATTAAAAGGTGTTCATAAACATTTTTTTTATGTTGTTCAGTAACACAGAAACCTTCGTGTGGGTGTCCGATTCGCACTTGGTCGATTTTTTTCTTAACCGTCCGTTAAGAAACTTAACCACACCACATTGAAAACTAAAAATTGCTCCAATTATATCAATTTTGCATAAATTTTTTTTATTCATTGCAGGTTGAATTCTTTCAACCCGAGCTGCCAATATTAAACCGAGACAACATTGGCCTAATGGTAAAATTAGTGCCTCGATCGGAGCCCAGTTTGCCCTTTGTGGTGGCTACTACACATCTTTTGTATAATCCGAAACGTACGGACGTTCGGCTAGCACAAATAAAGTTATTCCTCGCGGAAATAGATAGATTCGCTTACGACAGCACCGGACGCGAGTGAGTATACATATTTTCAAATTTATATCAGCAGAAATTCTGTCTTGTTTTAGGAGCACTAACAGTACAGCAAAAAAGAACAGTCAATAATTATTTGGGAACTTATTAACATCCCATCTGGCAACATTGATCTGGAGTATCACAGCCCTTGTCGGATCCATAATAATAAATAAACACCTGCGACATCTCACACAACGCCTTCTAGTCCCAAAGTAAGCAAGTATTATGCTTGTATTAAGGGTACTAGGCAACTGATATACATACTAATACATTCTTTATAATATAACATATGTACTTTACACCCACACACAGACCAAATAGACGTGCTCATGCACACAAATTTTTGTCCTGGTCAGGCATTGAACTCGCGACCTTTGATTCTGCTGTTAGGGTCTCTAACCATTGGTCTTATCGGTCAGTCCGATTTAAGTATAGAAATTTAGGAGAGGTTTTTTAATTTTTCATAATAAATTGGTGGGTTTGCACAGTTAAAATGAATAAAACTATTTGTGGTAGTGCGAGGGTAAAATAAAAGTATCAAAATTATTTCAGTTGTAGTATTTCGGTTGCCAGATAGGTGCCAATAGCGATCTCATTTATTGACTCCTCTGCTGAACTGCACATTCCGTCCGTTTCCTAAATTTGAATTTGATTTTATCTTTAACAAAGTGTAAATAATGTATGTCAAATTTCATTACATTGTTTATTGAACTAAAGAGCTCCAAAAGTCAAATCAAATCAAATCAAATCAAAATATCTTTATTTCGTAGTTATGTAACATAATCTTGAAATACGTCATAAGAGTGAATTTTATTACTTTGTGGAAGAAGGTGACCACAAAGGCGCATTCAAAAATGCTGGTTCCTCTCAGAAGAATGCGCAAGAAACTGAGGGACGCTCTTTTTAACAAAATTATTTAAAAAATTTTTAACGATAAGTGCTTAAAGAATAATATTATTGAAACAAACTGATAGGTGAGCGGCTTACACCCATGGATTTTTATCATCTAAGTAGTCTGATACTTTATAATAAGCTTTTGCATAAAGCTTTAAAAGGTCGTCAGACCTTTCCGATTCCAGGAGGTAGTGATACCTATTGTCCTATCCTCTCACACACATGAGCAACATGTGCAATTTTTGGCATTATCACATAAAACATACAGAGTTCATGGTATTAGTGCACAGCGCCACCTATTGAAAATGATTTAAATTATTTTCTAGCCTTTCCAGTAATATATCGAACATAAAACGTAACACGTTTTGACTTTAACCAAATTAAAAAAAAAAATAAATTATATATTAATAAAAAACAGGCGGTATTCATGTCTAATACCAGAGTTCTGAAATCATTGTATTGTCGAAGGCGATTTATTTTAATTTTGATCGTACTGCCGAAATGTTGATTAGACAAAAGTTGCCTATAACTACCTACAGCAGGTGTGTTGTCAATTTTACCGATTTATTTGCTGTCACATTCAAGTGTATTAACAAAAGTTTAGTATTTGATCAGTTAACAAATTAGAGATGGACATAATGAAAAATATTACATTTGAAACATTGGTTAACCTCTGTTTAATAGTTGATTGACTTGACAAGCATTACAGAACTCAGGTGTATAAGTCACAAATTGATTTTTATGCAGAATGGGCAAAAAGTTTCGTCCCAAGAGGATTTTAAAGGAGAGCTTTTGCTTGTTTGAACAAGTGTATGGTTTTCGAGATACACAGTATTTTAAAAATAATAAGTAATATACCTATGTTTAATTAAAAAACCTTATTTTCCTAAAATTTTTTTTTTTCAGTTAAGTGACTTTGCAGTTGGGATTTTTGATTTGATTGATCGGTACATTTATTATGGAAAACAAAAAAATTAATTAAACTTAAGTGTATTTTCTGTGGAGTTTAAAAAAAAATCTCGCAAATCCATAGAAGTAGCGAAACGCGCCCGGCCCGCTCCCCACTAGAACCACAGCACGCTATCGATAGGGTGAGGAGTGTATGCCACCACCGGTCGATAGTCGGCAAGCCCCGTTAGCAAGTATTTCATGTCGAAAACGCCGTATTATTTTATGTGTAAGTATGAAATTGTGTAGACGCTTCTCCCAGCAGACACGTCTCACACCCCCGCTGAATGGAACGCTCAGTTTTGTACAGTAAATTTCTTACCCTGCCTCTAGTGGGGTGGCGGCGGGGAACTTCGTTATCTCTATGCGAAAGCTGTGTAAGACATAGAAGATTAAAGAACAAGTTTATGGGCTTTTAATTTGGCTTACTATTTTAATTTGTATCAGTTGCGCAGTTTGTTTTTAGCGTGTATGTAAAATTGTGGTAATTTTCCAAAGATAACTACCAGAATTATCTCCACCGGTGGCGCCACTAGCAACTTGGGTATCTGTCAAAATTATACACATAATTTCTAAGTTTTTTTTTCATATTCACAGTATATTCAAAGTTAGTTTCTAATTTTTTTGTCATTTACTTGTAAAACAACGATGTCTCAACATAGAATTGTCTCAACATTCTTTTAGACTTGTCAACAGGTTGTCAACAATAAACAACAACAAAAAGGATTGGAGATTAATTGCTAACTAAATTAAACAAATTCCTTCTTTAAATAGCGTTGCTATTAATCTATCTTTAAATACACATAAAAATATTAAAAGAAAGCACAAGAAATATTACCAAAAAAAAGCAAACAGTTGTATTGATTTTGACAGTTATCTATTGCTATACTCTTACTCGTTACTTAGGTACTTAATTCATGGAATCAAACCAAAACTATCGATTATGGAGTTATGAAAACGTATAGCTGAAGTATTGTGTGTCTTATTGTGATACCTTTCTTCCCGTGACTGAGAAAAATTGTGTACAATAAAATATCTGTTTTTGGGCTTGTTTATATTGCAAGATATGACAAACTTTTTTGTTTAAACATAATATGTACTGTTGGTATATATGGCGCTAAGGGCTTTTAGATTTTATTAGGTTAAACAAAAAAATAGGAATATTAATAAAAATAAAATCGACCATCAATGATAAAATATATAAATTGTAATATTACAGATCTGAACATTTACCAATAATATTAACCGGAGATCTTAACTCAACACCAGACAGTGCCGTCATTCAACTTCTGGATAATGGTCATGTTAGGTAATTATAGAGCTTTATATTAATTTGTTTACTATCCTAACTATAGAGTAATTTGATTAGACAGTAGCGTTTGGTTTTAATATAGTCATAAATGACAGTTCACAGTATCGAAGTGACATTACGCCAAATTCGCGGGGTCAAAACCGGGGCGAGAGGATTTGTCGGGGGTGAAGAGCGACTGAAGAGCGGTGCACGGGAACCCTGCGCACTGAAACTTGGACTAAAACTCCCCATCTTACACCAGCTAGCTGTAGTATGAATGGTTAGACGGTAGACGCAGAAGAGGGCTTCTAGTGAATTCATACTTTTATGATCCTTACTAATATTATAAATGCGAAAGTGAATTTGTTTGTTTGTTTCGTATGTTTGTTCCGCTTTCACGCTGTAACTACTCAACCGATCATTATAAAATTTTGCATACAAGTTGTCAAGGGTACAGACAAAGACATAGAGTATCTTTCTTCTAGAAAAATATTCAATTCCCGAAAGATAGAAAAAAAGGACTTTTAGCTGGGCGTCCAGCATAACGATTCTGCCTACTGTTGGTAGCAGAGGAAGAGATGGTGATGAGGAAAGGGCGGGAGGCTATAGGATATATATGTGAAATAGTAATGCGAGTTAGAATGAGAGCGGGAAAGAACCAGTACATATTGTAACAGAGAGACAGAAGCAGGAGTTAGATGAGAGTAAAAGTGTGAGAGGGAATGAAAACAGTGGTGAGAGCGAAAAACGACTACAAGGGCGTAACGTCTGTCCGCACGGGCGAAGCCGCGGACGGAAACTATAAAAAAAACAATGATACTTGGCCAAGGCCACCCAAGCCATTAAAATTTCCGTGTTAACATATTATAAAATTACTCACTAAGTATTTGTTGTAAGGTCAGCACCATTTATGAGCACCATTTATGTTTGTCCCAGTCATAATTCAAGTTATAGTAGAATTACTTTTAAAGAAAGCAAATTGTATCTAAAAGTTGTAGTAGTATTGTTCTCAAAATCTTCTCGTTTTTATATATGTTTCACCAACTACTACTACTACAATACTCTTCACAATATTACAAGAATTATTACACAGTTTGTAAAATATATGTATAAAATGAAATTAAACAAAAATGAGTTTCTTTCAAATGACACAGAAGCCAATTGCTGTAACATATTAATTTCAATAAATTTTTTTCAGTGCGATTCCATTTCGAGACAGTTCAGATTGGAAAAAAATAGGAGTAACAGACAATTGCCAGCACCTCGCGGTTCATATAAACCAGCAGAACGGCCAAAACCTAACAGATTTCAGTATGATTAAGGTCAGTATCAATAATATTAAAATTAGTGACGATCGGCTGTACTTGTAGTTAGTTTGGTTGTAACACAAATCGTATACGCGCATGATTATTACACCCAGAACTGGTTCTTTTAACATAAGTAAAGTTTATTAGTACTGTTACGGACTAGAGGTCCAGATATTTATGGGTGCAGAAAAACGCTGATCTAAGTTGTAATTATACTTTATTACTTATATTTATACTATATACTTATTGCCTACGAAGCTGGAGGTCCCGGGTTCGAATCCCAGGTCGGGTCAGTATTTATATTATAAATATTGATATTGGTACCAGGTCTTGGTTGTTATATGTATGTGTTGTCTTTGGTTGGTACCCAAAACACAAGCTCATTCTTGGTTTGGGGTAAAGACGTTGTTGTGATGTATACGTCATTATTATTACTTGACAAAATCACAATTTAATACCGCATTCGTATACAGTTCGCAGATATGTTCACTCCTTGACTCTTCTAAAAACACTAACGCCGGTGCTTCGACCTCCTTTCATACATTCCAAAATCCCGGCTCGGAGTTATCTCGAAATCTCCATCGTAGAATATTCGATTAGAAAATCAAATTTAAATGACTTATCCGCCTCATAAATAGAATTTCATTTCTAATTTATTTTTATCTCGATTTTTTGTGTATTCGGCCGATATGTTCTACCATTCTTCCACCTTCACCTTCTACCATTCACGTGTATATTAATAAACGTTACGCTTAAACGTAACAGTACTTTATCTTTTATTTTCTTCCCCGTCTCTTCGAGTACTAAAAGGGAAATCGCTAAAATCATTACCGTTTTTAGCATTTGAACTATGTAAAAGTTTTACGTTTAGAATTTAATAACTTTTGCATGTCTGTTGCTTGAGCTTTTTGCAATGGTAACTTAATTTAATTTTCTACTAATTCATCTCTGAAAAAACTCCTTGAGCTTTAATACGTAAGAATAAATTTAGATAATTATTGCTTTAACTGTTCCTCATTTGTATAAATATCAGCCTTTGTATATATATTTCTTTAATTTTACACTTTATAATGAATGCACAGTGTTACAATTGAGGGTTTTCCTGTAATTCAAACACGTATTTACGTTCTATACAAAGTAGGTATACGATAAATCACGGTAAAGTTAGGATAGAACAATTCATGATTGATCAATATCTTACGGTTTCCATATGAGTTAAAATCCACCAATGCGCACTGAAGTAGCGTGGTGGATTGAGCTGCAAGCACCCCCATTTCGAGGGGAGGCCTACGCCCCTGAAGTGGGGCATAATGGGTTAATATGGTATACATATAGTATTACAGTTTCAGGGATAGAGCCATTTTTTCGAAAAGTGAAGAGACCTCTACTACCACAAAGTAGTTCCTTAAGAGCTATGTAGCGTATACAATTACAGTTAGAGACTGCTAAGGTAACTTATATAGTTAAAGCTTACAGCCTCAAACTGTAATCAATTAATATAATAATGTAATAATCATGTAATATATAACAATATCACGGACATGCCACAACAACGCCATATAATCCTAAACTAGTACAGCTTGTATCATGAGTACCAGATAACTGAGACATACAAAATCGGGCGACCTAGTTGTGCTCGTTTTTTTAGTGTAATCGTACGTGTTTGCACAATTAAACTTGCTCTTACTTTTAGCTGATACTTATGTGACACAAAAAAACCGCGTCAAGATCTTCCCCGCTGTTTTAAAGAAACATATCTATTGCAGCGCTCCCTTGTGGTCCGTAACCGTAAATCTTATCTGAGAATATGTTCTTAGGTGATATCTATAAAACGCAAAAAACGAGATCCTTCCAGCCGTTTTAGAAACATATTTCTATTGCAGCGCCCCCTGGTAGCCCATAACTTCACAACTTATTTAATTATTTTCTCGTATGTTAAACCTAAAATCAGTCCAGACGTTTCGAAGATACACATCTACTGCAGCGCCCTCTGGTGGATAATAACCATGAAACTTATTTAGAAACCTGTTTTGAGTTGATACCTATCTAAATACAAAATTTCATCCAAATCGTTAAAACCGTTTCCGTGATAGCCGAAACATATATTAGGTCTTAACCTATGAAGTTGCCGTTCTTCAGTACTGGCCATACCAAACAAAAAAAAAAAAATTTACACGTCGAGACCTACCTCGCGTTGCTCAACATGCACAGACACAATATGCAACAACATGAAGAAATTTTGAACCGGATTGTTACCTATGATGAAAAATGGATTCTGTTCGACAATCGCAAGCGCTCAGCAAGTTGGTTAGATCCTGGTTCAGCACCAAAGCAATGTGTTAAACCAAAAATAACCCCTAAAAAGGTGATGGTCACTGTTTGGTGGTCTAGTGCCGGTGTGATTCATCACAACTTTTTACAAAATAGCTTGAGTATTACTGCAGATGTGTACTGTGTAGAACTAAAGAAAATGACGGTGAAGTTCGCACGTCTGCGACCAGTTTTGGTCAAACGGTCGTCCCCACTGCTCTTTCACGACAACGTGCGACCCCATACTGCACAAACAAAACAAACAAACAGTCTCCAAGCTGCTAGAGTCGGGGTTCGAAGTTCTCCCTCATCCGTCATACTCACCAGACCTTACACTTACCGACTATTACATTTTTCAAAATGTGGACAACTTTTTAACTGGAAAAAAATTTAATTTTCGAGAGGCCAGTTGATTTTTACAAGAAGGGCATCAATAAACTGCCACTGCGTTGGCAAAGATGCATCGATTGCACGGGTGATTACTTTGAATAACAGAAATAAAAAGATGTTTGAAAAAAAATACTTTAACTTATTTCATACAAAACGGCAACTTCATAAGTTAAGACCTAATGTTACGGCTAAAGATGGGTATGAATATGAACTTGAGTTTAGTTGGCTAGTTTTAAGTTTATTTTTGAGGAGAGGCTAATGTCAAATTATTTCATTTGTTTAAAATAAATTTTGTTAAGGTATGTTGCGTTTCCACCATTTCTCAATCAATAGGTAGGTCGGTTAGGTTAGTTTAAATAAAATACAATTAAAACCGAATTTGAAGGCACTCCGACTACTGTTCCAATAATCGATGGTTCCAACCCACTAGAAACATAAAAAATCTAACGTAAATCAAATTTTCACTTTTTATTAAAGTTAGGTTAGGAAATCCTTAACGTATATATTTGTCAAATTGACATTAGCCTTTCCTCGAAGATAAACCAAAGTTTATCAATATATAGAGATTTTACACCCAGACACGGAACATGTAAATATGCGCTTGTCGGGCGCTCTGTAGACATTCTGCAGCTGATAAAGCTCAAAGAAGCCCTGTAATAGATACACTTGAATTGATCCAGTGAGGCTTCTTAATAGCGCTTGTAAAATGCTTAAAAGGTGAAAATAACCGTTGAAAGCTGATATTGGAGCTAATTGAATCAACGAACGTCTCTCAGTTCAACGATTATTGTACTTATATTGTATATGCAGGGCAATGTGCATATATTGGATTACATTACTTACATGAAGTTTTTAGTTAATATAATGGCTGTGGCTGCGTGTAGTGAAGTAATAAAAGGGCGGAAATTTTGAGTCATGCGGCTTGTTCAGGTGAAAAACTTTAGTTTGAGACGTGTATAGTGTTTTTAATAATTTTAAATAAGTTATATAAGTAAATCAAACGCAGGAAAACCACTAGTATAACATTGGTGTGTCCGACTGTGTATATGCCCTCTCCCTTGTCACGAATTTCCTACGTATCCATTTTTGAAAGCGACCATGAAAATAATGGAAACATAATCGTGTAATTGCATTATTTGTTTTTGACGTCGGATTTTAGCACAGTTGGCACTGTGGCTTTTCTCAAAGTCTCAAAAACTACCACATGTAGGTTAAAATGGCCAATAGTTAAAATGGCAGTTTAATACATAAACCTCTGTTATAAGCATAAGAGTACGCCGTCTAACCATTTATTCTAGCTAGCTGGTGCAAGACGGCGAGCTTCAGTCCGCGAGGTCCCCGCGCGCCGGTCTTCAACCCCGTGAAATCCCTGTCCGCCGGTCTTTACCACCGCCAATTTTCATTAGACATTTTCGATGTTTTGAAGTGACATTTCTGACTCTATTAAAACCAGACGCTGCTGTCAAATTTATTTACTCTATGGTTATAAATATGAATGCTATGTTTTCCCTCAACAAATGTATATATTTTGTTTCAGATATATAATTCGGATTATTCTCAAATTGCGTCCAAAATAAATGGTGCGGATGACTCATTCGAAAGGGAACATGATAAAATGTTTAACAGTGGCGTCATCGGGCATTCTCTCAAATTAAAATCCGTATATAACAAAGTGAAAAATGACGGTCAACACGAAGCCACGACGTTTCAAGACTACTGGGTCACAGTTGATTATATATATTTTAGGTAATTTTGCATGACAAAACAGTATAATTACACTGGAAGCAAAAACTGAATGACGTAATTACAATTTTGGCTTTTTACGTGGTATTTTATTAATTCATTTGCAGTTGTGATTTTATTTAACATTCTGTTGAATCCAGAATCCTAACTGTAATAAAATCGGTTATATTCAATTTGAAAAATTGTCGCTTTAGGTTTTTATTTTATTTATCTTAATTAATTAATCTTACACTCACTCACGAGATGTTCTGTTAAACATAATACTTTTTGAATATTTATCCAATCGTTTGAAGCTGGGAATGCGGGGAATTCGTTTATATTTGTTTAATTTATTACAACTATTATGAGTCTTATACTATACTTTTAGAATTCCCGTAGCATTCGCCGTAAGCTGGTTTAATTTAACCAGGGGCTTCTTTAGCACGACTACCATATCGTGGCTATTTGCGAAACTTGGTTATTGGAAAGTATATGCAACTCTTATATTGGGGATTGCCGGTACGATGTACACAGGCAAGACCGCCCAGTGCCCGACGGGGTAATGCGGCGCGGGGGCAGCGTGCGGTCGGTGGAGGGTGGCGTCATGTTACTAACACGTCGCGAACTTGCTGCGCGTGCGCTTGCTTCACCATGTGAAGCTCCTTACGACTTGATTTGCGTGGTCCTACCGGCTCTTGCTCTACGTGCTGCGTGCGATCTGCATATATTATTCGTCTATTCGAACGGTGATGAACAACAATACCCAAGTAGCTCATTTATTTGATTATTTACACGACCTCATTAATAGAAATTCGGGAGCGGATTTTTTGATACTTGGAGACTTTAATTTTGCAAAAATCGACTGCCTTTGATTGTAAACAATAAGTACCAAAATATTTTTTTGACTACGCTTTCCAGTCTCGGCTTGGGATAATATAATTCGACACTAAATGATAATATTAGGTCTTAACCTATGAAGTTGCCGTTTTGTATGAAATAAGTTAAAGTATTTTTTTCTCAATCATTTTTATTTCTTTTGTTCAAAGTAATCACCCGTGCGATTGACGTATCTTTGCCCACGCAGTGGCAGTTTATTGATGCCCTTCTTGTAAAAATCAACTGGACGGGAGGCAACAAACTATTCAAAAGAATTTTGTACTGTCTCTCGGGAATCGAATTTTTTTACTGTTGAAAAATTGTCCAAAGATGGATGGCAAGTTCGTACCTTGGATTGTGAAATTATGAAACCTTTACCAATAGTTAGACGTTTGATTGTTTGATTTTGAAAATTCCTAGATGTGGCATTAAAACATAGTAAATCATGTTTAAGTTTTTTACTGCAATAACACAACAACAGTAGAATCTAGTGTGGTATTTGACAGATAATACGAAGTTTACAGTGTTGCGGATAAAGAACTTCTCCTCGAACATTTTAGTAATTATCTAATCAGGGTCAAGTTGTACAGGTAAATTAGTAAGCTATATGTTCTTTAACTAGTGTCTTTAACACAAAGAAATTTTTGTTATAATTTCACAACTTAAAATAAATTCAGGTACACCACATGTATGGGGACTCGCCGTTGTTATTTTGATCTAATCTAATATGGCGGATGAGGGAGAACTTCCAACCCCAACTCTAGCAGCTTGAAGACTGTTTGATGTGCAGTATGGGGTCGCGCGATGTCGTGGAGCAGCGGGGATAACCGTTTGATTAAAGCTGGTCGCAAACGTGCGAGCTTCTCCATCTTTGTCTTCAGTTCCTCACAGTACACATCTACAGGAATGCTCATGCCATTTTGTAAAAAGCTGTGATGAATCATTACCACTAGACATTAGCACTAGACTACCAAACGGAAACAATCACCTTTTTAGGGGTTATTTTTCGTTTAACACATTGCTTTGGTGCTGAACCAGAATCTAACCAACTTGCTGAGCGCTTGCGATTGTCGAACAAAATCTATTTTTCATCATAGGTTGCAATCCGGTTCAAAATTTCTTCATTTCTGTGCCTGTTGAGCAACGCGAGGCAGGTCTCGACGCGTACGTTGCGCTGGCGATCGTTAAGTTCGTGGGGACCCATCTATCAAGCTTTTTTACTTTGCCAATTTGTCGCAAATGGTTCAATATTGTTTTGATGCTAACATCAAAAGCTGCTGCTAGTTCAACTCTAGTTTGAGTATCATCAGCTTCCACAATCGCATCGCCTTCAATTCATCATTGTTGACCAAAGTGTCCGGACGAACACGAGGTTCATTATACAAGTCATAATTTCCAGAACGGAAGCGGGCAAACCAATAACGGGTTCTCTCCGTAAACCTTGTTGATGTTACGTGCCGTTTGTGCCGCATTAGTGCCACGACGGAACTCATATTCCATAATTACAGGAATTTTTAAAGTGTCCATTATGACGAAAAATGTTCAAATGTAATGAAAACACAACGCTAATCAATAAACAAAAGACTGATTTTGTGAATAGAATGTAATGTTTTTAAAACAAAGTTGATTTAAATTTAGAATTCACAGCCAATCAAAATTTTTTTTTTGATGGAAATGGCCAGTACTGAAGAACGGCAACTTCATAGGTTAAGACCTAATAACCGCTGCTTGGACCTCATATTTAGCATTTCAGACGTAATTACTACACGCTGTACGCTTCCCTTCACCCGTGAAGATATGCCTCATCAGCCTGCGATCGACATGGAAATAGTGATTATTATTTCAAAAAATTTGCTAAAAAACCCCAAATTAAATTTTTATCGATTTAGAAAACCTAATTACAATAATATAAAATCGAGATTGACTTGCATAGATTGGTCCTCAGTACTCGAATGTGGTGATATTGACGATGTAGTGGCAAGTTTTAACACTGAATTGCAATTTATTGTTGATGAGGAAGTTCCAAGCTTTATGAGTGACGGCGGTGGCTATCCAATATGGTTTTCTAATCCTCTTATTAATATTATTAAGGAAAAATCTAAATATCACAGGCTTTGGAAGTGATATGGCAATCGATTGAAATACGACAGTTTTGCCCTGTTAAGAAAACGTCATAAAACCTTACAGCAAGAGTGCTGGTATCGGTATATTCATAACTGTGAAAACTCTATTGCAACTAAGCCGAAGAACTTCTGGTCATACACCAATTCTCTACGTAGGGACCGAGGGGTTCCTGCACAAGTAACTTACGCAGAACGTGTCGCTGGTGGCGGCATAGATGTGTGTAATATGTTTTTAGAATATTTTCTGTTTGTTTATACCGTCTCACAATCTTCAGGTCATGGCAGTGTTATCACTGATCAATCAAACTATATCAACACTATAAATACCATCGAGGTGTCGATACAAGCGTTGGTTGAAAGATACTTTAAAAAGTTAGACCCAAATAAAGGTGCTGGGTGCGATGGAATACCATCTTTTTTTGTGAGGTCTTGTGCGAAGGAACTTTCTCTTTCTTTAATCGGTTATTTTTAAGCGATCTATTGATAATGGAATTTTTCCCGCAAAGTAGAAAGAGGCTTACATCATCCCAATTCATAAACACGGTTCAAAGCAATGTGTTGAAAATTACAGACTGGTATCTATACTCTCAGTATTTGGAAAATTGTTCGAGTCGGTCGTCTATGGTCAACTTTATTCTGTTGCAGCGGTCTGCGTCCCTAGGTCTCAACATGGCTTTATGCGAAAGCGGTCAACTGTCATTAATCTTGCAGTATTTATTGATCAAATCACCCGACACATGGACAAAGGCCAACAGGTCCATGTCGTACATACGGATTACTCCACGTGCTTTGATCGATCTAAATATCTAAAATATCGTCTGCAGGCTGTAAGGGTTGGCATGTATAAATCTAAATTTAAATTAATTTCTTCAGGTGTACCTCAAGAGTCTCATCTAGGACCACTGCTTTTCAATATCTATCTGTGTGACATAGAAAGTTGTTTCGAATATTCTGAGATGTTAATGTATGCAGACGATAGTAAGATCGTCATGCCCATCAGTGGTGTTGAAGATTGTTACAAATTCCAAACATATCTAGACAGACTCGTGGAGTATTGTAGGCTCAATAAACTGGATCTAAATGTCAAGAAATGCTGGACACTCACTTTCACTCGCAAACTAAAGTTTATGACTAATTACTACAACCTATTTCCATTCCAAGAGTTAAACTGGTGTGAGATCTCGGTGCGATGATGGACTCCAAGCTATTATATACATCGCATTTTGAATACATTACACAGAAAGCCTATAAAATGCTGTGATTTATTCATAGGAGTACAAAATGTTTTAAAAACATAGTCTTTGAAAACACTTTACTTTGCTTATGTCGGTAGTGTGATGGCATACGCTTCTCCAATCTGGTCCCCATCCTACGTCACTCACATTGCGGAGCTGGAATCCGTGCAGCGCTGTTTTACGCGCCGCTTAAATTATTGTCTTGGTGAACAACGTGCCTACACAGATAGACTTGTCTCTTTCCGTTTGCTATCTCTCGAAGATAGACGACTAATTACTGACATGAAGCTGCTATTCGATGCAGTAAATTGTTTTCTAGACTGATTTTACCTAATTGAACGGATCGGATTGCGAGTGGCACGCGTTCGCACCAGAAATACACGCCCACTGGTAATTGCGGGTGGGGCACGCGCAAATTACGCTAAACATTCTGTCTTGCACAGAATAGTAAACGAATATGATAGCGAATTCAGCGATTTGGACGTTTTTTGTCTCAATCGAGGCATATTTGTAAAATCATTATCAAGATCAGTTCAGCCGCCTTCGCAGACGACACTGTAATTGGAAACATTAACAGAGCAATTTCACACGCAGACTCAATACACATACACACTCATAAATCGACCCCTACACATATACATTTATTATTTTTTGTGTTTGTTAAGGTTTTTATTAATTAAGCCATGTCATATTATAGAAAATTTAATTTAGGTAAACTTATCATTGGCTTTACAAAATGTAATTTTGTTAAATTTTAAGTTTAGAAACTGTTTATAGCTGTAAGTTTACTTTATAACAATAAATAAATAAATCTTATAAAGTACAAGCTCATTTCTTATATTGATACATTAAAAAAAATGAAAATTCTATTGTGTTATCACTACATATTATATATCAAAGTCCACGTCTGTCTCTCTGTCTGAACGCGATAAACTCAACAACTGCCGAACGGATTTCCATACGGTTGTCACCAGTGTACAGATTCATTCAAGAAAAAGGTTCATGTGTATAATTAATTAAGTTTTATGTAACTTGTTTGAAATATGACGATGATTGTTGAAGATGTCGGAAAAAATCAAGCCGGCTTTAAGTTCTCATCGCTGCCTAATCCCTATGAGATATGACAAAACAATATATGAAAGACTCGTTCCTCTTTTATAGGTCTAAAAAAAAGTCCGCGATGACATATGTCTATCTTGTAAAAATAGTTTATTATACCTATTAAAATTTTTTAAAAAAGTATCACATATATTGTGGTGATTGGAAAGTTTTTGCACGGATATGATATTAATTCTTATCAAATTAATACGTTAGTTATCATGCACATTATAATTGCCCTGCATACCATACAATTTAAATCAATATCTTAAGAGTTATCGCAAAATTGAAATTGCGCGACTAAGTAAATTCAAGCAGTCCCACACCGACGCGACACGCAAGTAATTACGAATAGATTACTTTTTCAAATATTTGCAGAAATGGAAATACAATTTATTAAAAATACTCCACGTAGAATGACGCAACAAGTTAATACGACCCTAATACAGAAAAAAAATTTAGGCATACGAGTATATGCTTTGCTACCCGTGTGAAGCCGGGGCGGGTCGCTCGTTTCTAATATAAGTGACACTTATGGTGTATGTAACATTACTACAAAGTAGCTTTAGTAGTTGCTGTGTTTACAAAAATTTTACTCAAAAAGGTGGCTTAGTCTAAGGTCTTTCGCGTGACAGGTTCTGCAGTAGTTACGGAAAAGGTCAATGTTCGGATTACAAATTTAGATGGAATTATACTCGTATAACAGTTATACTAGGGAGATTGTAAATTTAATCTAATCTAAGTTAGTTCTAGGAAAAAGGGGTGGGATATTTTTGTGCTTTCATTTTGGTTGATCAATTGTCCGAGTGGTTAGAGACAATAACTGCAGAACCAAAGATCGCGGGTTCGATTCCCGCCCGTTACAAACATTTGTGTTCATGAACATGTCTCTTTGTTCAATGTCGAGTGTAAAATATCTATATTAGCAATTACAAAGAATATTTAAATATGTTTATCGGTGGTCTAGTACCCATAATACAAGCATAATACTCGCTTACTTTGGAACTAGATGGCACTGTGTAGGATGTCCTAGGTATTTATTCATTTATAATGTTTTGTGCCTGGGGTAAGAGTAAGGGACTACTAGAAGTATTTTTTTCTAAAAGATAGTACATTTAATTCGGTTATATCATTTAATAAGCAAAAAAAAAAAATTTAAAATATTATTCCCCATGATTTACAGCCTTAGTTCATTTCGTGTCCCTTTGGATTGGATTTTGAAAAAAAAACCTTTGGCCAGATGTCTATGTAATATAAAGAACTAGCGATCGTACCCGGCTTCGCCCGGGTGGACTACAGAAACGTTCCTCTTCCCGTTCCACGCATTAGTACATTGCACCCCTTCGAAGTCGGGGTGGGTTGCTATTCCAACCATATAGTATCATTACACTATGGTATCATCGTCATCATCCAATCAAATAAATTATCTGGCGCGTCTAGCAACAAATTTGATTGCTATAAAAAAGATTATAGGAAGTCAACCTTAAAAGATACACATGCTATCGCGGACTTTTGGTTAGAACTTTTAAAGGGGAACAATTCTGTACTACATGGTTTTTGCTTAACATCAACCGTTTACGCAGCGCGCGTAACGGAAGCTCTAAAAAAGAATAATTTTTCCCGTTTTTGCAACATTTTTCATTGATGCTCCACTCCTATTGGTCGTAGCTTAATGTAATAATAGCCTATGACCTTTCTGGATAAATGAACTATCTAACACAAAAATAATTTTTCAATTCGAATGTGTAGTTCCTGAGATTAGCGCGTTCAAACAAACAAACAAAATAATAGCCTATAGCTTTCCTCAATAAATATTCTATCCAACACAAAAAGAATTTTTCAATTCGAACTAGTAGTTCCTGAGCTTTGCGCGTTCAAACAAACAAACTCTTCAGCTTTATAATATTAGTATAGACTAACGCGTTTGTGCAATACTTTATTATAAATTATTTATTTATATTTTTCAGTCATCACAGTCGTCTGAACGTGTTGGAGCGTTTGCGTTTGCCAACAGCCAACGAGTGCGAGGTACTCGGTCAGCTTCCCAATGAAGTATATGGTTCAGATCATCTCGCGATTAGCGCTATCTTCGAATTAAAATCTCTAAAATGTTCTCTGTAAGCTTGTAAATTATGTTAGTGGTATTGTTGAAATTGGAAAATTATTGTTAATAACATTCAAGTAATTTGATCGTCAGAACGATTTGTTTTTAATAATGACAAGGGTTAGTATGTTTCCTCGATACGAATTACCGTAGTAACTACCTGAAGCGCGGTTACGCTTACCAGCTATCTGATTTTTACATACATGTTATTTTAAAACTGCGTCCAGTGATGAATTATAGGGGGAGTAAAACGAACAGGCTTAGAGGAAAGTACCGTATGTGATAAATATAATTTAGCAAATTTTATTTAATGGCCACTATATTTTCATTCTCGAAGATTATAAACTCGGCATTATAAAAAGGATAAAGCCCATAGTTGGCACCGGAAAGTTTAACGTAATAAGACAGAAGCGTGATTGCAATTAGTTTCTATTATATTAACCTCAATTTTCCACAGGAATATGGATTTGTAATAATGTATGTTTTATGATTTAAAAGTTGAGCAATGTATTAATTTTACTATAGTATTATCCGTGTAGTTTTTGTCAATATCAATCGATGCCATGATAGCGACTCCATACACTCGGCGAGATCATGAGAGACTGCAGGAGTGTGGGGTTTGATATGGAAATAAATCTCGTCTTGCTTGGCCTTGTCTTAGTTCTAAGTATTTTACGAGGTAAAGAGTCTCATTTCTAACATCGGACATCGGTGAGAGTTTTTCTTGTGTTAAAAATATCGATAGGTATTATAAAATAAAGTCGTAGAAAGCGGGACAGGGGTAGCTTTTTCAAACATCCATTTTAAAACAATTTAAACAGTACGAGTTAACGAATGAATGACTAGCATCTCAGCAAGAGGTCTTGTTGATTAAAATACTAGTAGACCAATAAATTGAGTCATTCTGAACCTTTTTTACCTACAAAACGTAATGTCAGATAAATACGAATTTTGACACACAAGTTGTAATACTATTAGGTACTTTCATAATCACAATAGTTTAAATTTTCTCAGGGCCAGGTATAATAATAGGTAATACTGTTCTAACTAAAAATATGTTTCACGGATTTAACCTCTACGTCGCACTCGACATTTTTTTCAATTAAATTTCTCACCATACAGTTAATTTATTGATGTACTGTTTCTGTATCGTTGAAAATATCAACAAAACATTTATTACAAACCTCTTGAGGAGAATTCAACCAAAGCTTTTATAATGATACTTTCCATAACTGTCGGCCAGTATAGGATTGCTTTCGTTTCAATATTTTTATCATGTAAAGCCCCTTCAGAACATCTAATACTAAAAAATATTTCGCTTTAAGCATTTTAGCCACTAACTCCTCAAATTCATAGAACAATAATACACAATGTTTGTAGAAGATATTTGATCTTTATCATTGGCCCTGTCGATTGCTGAGCGAAAAATAGTTTTTTTTTTAAATTTGTATCCGTTCGATTCCCGGCTCAGATAACCAACTATTTAAATTCCATGAATATAGAATTTCAAATTTACAAAAATAAAATTTCCTTTCGGTTAAATTTCTTGTATGGTACTTTCCCTCCAGCTCCTATTCGTTTGGCTCGTCCTGTTTATTGATAGATACATAAACATAATATTTATACAGAACTCTATATATATAATGCAAACTATATCATATAAAAATGTGTATAGGGTGTCATTCACAGGTAGTTTAGTATCTAAAATAATATGTTGTATTTTGCCATAGTTTTACAGCTTGATTATTAAAAAAAAACGGTCAAAGTAGTCCGTGATGTATTTTATGATATTATTGAACAAAGTAAATTGATAATTGTATAATTTGTTTTTTAATTAACCTAGTATTAATATTTTTTATTAAAAAAACATAGTATATAAGAAATGAGCTGTTGGGCTTACTGGCTAATGATTTGTAAAGGAGTGTTATTCCAAAACTGCAGAGTTTAACTGCATTTTTACGTAAAACAGTCACATTATATAATTATGTACCTACTGCAGGCGCCTGAGTTCCATTCTTTAATTCCATTCACAAGAATAAGCAAGAATCGTTACATTATGTCTGCGAAGATTCATTGAAATGGTTTAATCGTTTTGGAGATCAGCCAGGACAAACAGACAGATGACAAACACACAGAGAAAAAGTACTTCATATCACTTCTGACAACCTATTTTTATGGTCTGCATAGTTTCATTAAAATCGGTTTGATCGTTTGGAGTTTAGCTCGAACAGACAGACAGACAAAAAGTATCGTATGTTACTCCTCAACTTATATCTGACTTAAAATGGATTCAGTTGTTTCAGAGATTAGCTCAAACAGACAGATAGACAAACAAAATAGCGCATGTCACTCCTCACCCTTTTTCATGTTTGCGAAGTTTCTTTAAAATCTGTTAATCCATTTCGGAGTTTAGCTTGAACTGACAGACAGATAGACCTACAAAAAATAGCGCATGTCAGTTCTTAACCTTTTCATTATACCTGTAAGTTTCATAAAAATCAGTTCAGCCGTTTTGGAGATTAACTTGAACAGACAGACGAACAGGCAGACACAAAAAGTAGCCTATGTCACTGCAATGCCTTCTTCGTGTCTGCGAAATTTCATTAAAATCGTTTCAACCGTTTCGGAAATTAGCCGGAGCGGACAGACAAACACACAGACAAAAACCAACCTAGTATGTCATAGATATACATATAGATTTATTTTTACTTAGCCTTTTCTGGAGCTCGTGTGTAAAGCACGTTCCGATTCCAATAAGTACGTTTCGTATCATATTCGTCTATAAGTAACATTATATAACTTACTGACCACAGTGTTGCAAGAAGATGGAAGCGCCACCTACTATGTCATATTTTCAAATTCCATTTTCAATTTATTTCTAACGACCGTTACGTCATAATTTTATATATTGCTATTTAATTGATTGATTTTATTATAATATGTTATAAAACACAAAATGTTTTACTGTTAAGTATTATCGCTACACGTCATAGCTTATTTTAGCATAAAACGAATGAATTTATTTTAGCGATGGATCGTTCTGCGATTTAGAGATATAACATCCTATTCACGTTCTGGAGAATGTTAACACATAGTTATTCTTTCTGTGTGTGTAATGGAAAAACCAGCATCAAAATCAGCTCAGCTGTTGTAGATAAGTACAAGCAACGCAGAGAGCTCTGCAGTGAGTAACGCAGTCTATTACAGGAAACAAAAAAAAAATACATGTGAATATTTCTTAATGTTCTCATTAAATTAGGAGGAAATTTAGAGATAAATAAAACATCGATTTCACTTTATTGAATCCTTTATACAATTTTCGATTTACTATTCATTCCAAATAAAACATTCATACTGCATACATAGCGTTGTAAACAACAGAAGTATCAAAAATCGAAAAAGCTTTCATACATACATTTTGGGAATGACGAAATGATGTATTTCGAAGTTTATTTAACTTTACAAGCAATTTGTACGACTTTAAATCTTACCAGATACGAACGTTTTGGCTACTTGGCCTAATTAAAGAAAGTAATGGAGCGAGTCAACTTTTTGTCCTTTATGGTAGGGCCACATTAGCGTATGCCGTTAGTTTACGTATTTAATTGTATGGCTATACTTGATTTTATAACAAATCAATTAATGCGATAACTAACGGCATTCCACGCTAGTCCAGACCTGCCTTTACAAAGAAAGGTTCAACCACAGGGCAGCGAGGGAAATAATTCCTTGAGATCGTAAGACTACAAGACGCGCCAGCTTTGAAATCCACAACTTTCATATTCCTAAATTCGCAATTCGTTGGTATTTTGCAATAATTTACATTTTTGTGAAACACTATCGAATTAATATTGTAGCCAATTTTTGGTAAGAAGTAAAGTGTTTACCGCTTCCCTATTTAATAGGATAGCGGATTCGAAATAAATTCGAATCGTTTTCTCTTTTTAAAAGACAAAGTAAATATATATTTTTTTACTTTATAATTTTATATTACAGTTTACAGATTACGCCAGCCTAACATTTTTGGAGTGAAATTCAGGGCTCATAGAGCTGTGAAACAAATGAAAGTATAAGCAATATTTAAATAAACTAAAAATAATATTGCCGCTTTCGCATAAATTTTCAAACAATTACATTATAATAAAATTAAAATCTATTACGACATTCGTTTGTCTACCAATAATTACAAATTGTTTTCTCGTATTTTAAATCATGACATACATATTTAGCGTACAATTACAAATAAATATTACGTAGTACATCTTATGTGAATAAATGCTGTAGAGAAACAATACGGAAAATGTGTAAAACACTGTGATTTTTTTAAGAACCATCCTTTTCGATAATTTAAAGGTATTTATGGGTAGTGACAAGATAAATTTTATCGTTATAAGTTGATTAATTATGAAAACGACCACGGAAGCATTTTTTTAGATTTGCATATATTTGTGAAGATTTTAGCTCGCTTCATAGTCATTCAATCGTTATTTTATGTTTACTGTACGCTTCACATCTATGTGCTATTTATATATATAAATAAATTGCAACGAAGTCAATCCCGTACATGAAATATTTTTTCAAAACCATAACTGTTATGGGTTACGCATACGACTGAACGCAAAACATTTTTTGTAATTTTCTTCTGAATGTTTGTTTGTTTGTGCGAACACAATAAATTCAAAAACGAATGCATCGATTTTGATGAAAATTTAAGAAATTAATTAGTAATAACTCAGTCTGATCTAAGATATAATAAATTTTGTTTGTGTTTCTTAGTACGAAAACGATAAACTCAAAAACTACCGAACCGATTTCGATGAAACTTTTTGTAATGTATTAGTCGTAACCCACTGTGTAAGCTAAGATGTCCCTAGGTAACAATTGATCATGCTTTGTTACCTAGAGACTCACTATACAGGGAACGATTTTTTCAATGATTTTTCAAGACGGTCGGAATCGAGAACTAAATCTTGTAAATGCCGTAGTTCACACAAGCGAAGCTGCGGCCAGCTGCTCATTCTCTTATAAACCAATGAAGCTCTGTCAATGAAGCTGGAACGTCTCCAGCATCCAGACAGTTGTACAGCAAGCGTAAAATAAAAGAAGCGATGCTATGTATAGTTAGCCTTCAATATAGTAGTTTTTAAACAGTTTTGTGAAAAGCTTTATGTATATATTTAGAAAGCTTCTACAGCAGCCTTGAAAATTGCACAATACTTAAACATTCCCAGAGCGTTATAACAAGTTACGAACTAAACAAGTTTTTGCGAATAGAATGATTCTTACCATCTCCATTGTGATTCTACAATAAACTACATTATCGATTATTTTTGGCTGACAACGATAGTCAGATCATTTTGTATTTTAAACTTACGCAGTACTATAATTTTATGCAATTAATATAAAACACCTCGCTAAAAACTTTTTCCAGTTAAATGTTTCGTGTGAAATGATTGTTGATTCAGTGAATTCAGAGACCTTATAGAGCGGCTCAATTTTCTTTGAAATGTACGAAAAACGGGTCAGTCTTTCAATAAATCTTTCCCATAAGTTAAACATTTTGCATGTGATAGAAAATATTTAATGCTCGTGGCCATAAATATAAAATATATAGCTTTTTCGCATTTCAGTTTAGTGACTTGCCGTGCCGTTGGTAATCAGTGGCCCAAAACCGTGTGTTGGGGAGATTTAAGTAGGAGGCTTATGTTCAGCAGTGAAGGTTCGCGATTGTAATGATGGTGATGATTCTAGTATGTACTTAGTTTCATGAAAAAGTAAAGGGATCGAGTATATATTTTTAATTATGCCATGATTTAGTCGAGTGACTGCAGGTACAATTTTACTAAAATCTAATAATACTGGATGGACATTTAATTAAAATTGTATAGCGATTTACTGATCGTTTTCATAAGACTTAAATATTTTGCTTAGTAAATATATTATTCCAAAAAGCCCTTAATATTATAAATTACTTTTATTTTATAAATTGATTTAATTAATTATAGAGAAAAATAACATAAGTCATATTATATAGTTTTTTTCCTTTAATTTTACTAAAGGAGGATAAGCTCGTAGCGGCACAACATGACATACTTATTTTTAATTCTGTATTAGATATTTGTAACGACGCAACGTCGATATAAAAGCAATGAATTGTACTCTTTGGCTTGTTTTTCATCAACTTGGACAGGTTCCAATTCAATTGGAATATAATTTCCGTCTAATATAAATAATCTTTATTTCAAAATATAACATTAGAATACAAAAAGCGTGTGATATTGAACTGTATAATAATATTACACCGTCTATGAACACGTGCAAATTGGACGGAGAGGGGTAGTTAGATAAAAAAAATTGTGATTTTAGTGATAATTTAATATAGTGATATAAATATTGATAAAACGTTCCTACGGTGATTTGGCAACATTAACGAGGCGTTGGGGAAAACTCAGTTAAAGTTTTCTTCACCCGAGGTGTCTAAATTCATTGAATCATCGAGCATTGGTAACGCGTCAGGCAAACGATACAAGCGAAAAATATCCCATTTTAAGATATACTTCCGACGCTAGACGGTTTGTCAGCAGTTACCACCTACCTATAAATCTTAAATCAAATTGGATTTAATTTACAGATAAAATTACCGATTACATTTTGCTATAGACCATATTTTAAATATAGCCTGTTAATTCATAACGGACTTTTAAGTTCAGACTTCTTAATAAATTTAAAATTTCCCAACTTCATCCTAACTACGAGATTGATATTTAATCAAGTAAATAGAAAAACGTGATTTCTCCAGCGAAATCTATGTCAGTGGCGTTTATTCTACCTACGATATTTTTTTAAATAAACTTACGATTTATTTCACAATATTTCCTACGCTTCTCCCCGTAGTCGAGACATATGTTTAGAATCCAGCAGGGTTAAACCATGTCGGAATTGAATAGGCCGTGAATGGCATTTGAAAAATAGTTGGGGGAAACAATTTAAGAATGTCAGCGGGTCCACGCCATTTTACTTAAACAGGATTATCGGGTAAAAATATATTAGTGTCAAATTTATAGACTACGATAAAAATACTGTACGGTAGAATAGAGAATAAATTGGATAATTTATTCTTAAATTCAATCAATGAATCCTCGAAATAGAACTACAACATAGGTGAGATAAACTAAATGATAAAACAACACTCACACACACGAGTGAATACAAGAAATTTGAGCTGTAAAAGAGTAATAGGAGCGCATGCACACGCAACGAGCAATGGACCCGCGTTTCTGCCATTCACACATCCGTCAATGGACATCGATCATAAATAGGTATACATTAAACGTTCACATAAGTACACATATAATATCATTATACGTAAAGTCGTAGCAACAGCCTCAGTCTCCGGTGTTCATATCGTTTAATCTTATCTTGAAAAATACCATCTGCGGGGCCCTACCCAATAGTGAAATCGTTTTGACGCTCAATTTCGATACCTCCGACGTTGCCACAAATCAATCAACTTAGATAATAAACATTTAATTCACATTGATTCGATTATATATTGATCAACACCAATTATTAAATACTATTTCGTACCTGTTACATTCTATTGTTAGATGATTGTTGCGTACGCGGCGAATGTTTTTACGTGATTTTTACACACAGTCAATGCTTGTCGACTTATCCCGGAACCTTCGAGACTGCGAAACGAACGCGTGATTAAATTGCCATTGTCGCGAGCTTATACAACCCAGATTGGTAGACAACAGAGCAGAGAGCGTGAGTCGCGAAGTTCCGGCGCGCGCGATCGCTGATAAACCAAATTACCTTGTCCAATATAAGGACAGTCCTTAACCACTACCAAAAAGTACAGCTAATACTAAACTAGATAAATATTTCAATGTCTTTTACTAGATGTTAATGCTATGAAATGTTTGATAATGATATGATGAAAACCATTGACTCTACGCTATATAATATTGTCATAACATCGAACAGAATTCTACGACAACAAGTCCGCGGACAGGTCAACAACCTTTGTGCAAACAGGCACTGAGGCACCCGTTTGCAATGGCTCATCGGTCGCGCCTGTCCTTGGCGCTAACTTATACGATATTATGTAGTAACAACACATAAATTCATCTTTACTGGATATGTTTTAAAGTTAATTTTATAAGCTACTAAAACCGCTGATGCGTCGCCCTTGGTACGTGAAAATTTAAAATCGCATTGATGAAAAATCGAAACCGCCCCGACGAAAGTGTCGAACCGAATGCCAAGCGAGAGTGCATGCATTGAACGAGCGACGTTTCGAGGTGCCCCTGTATCGCGGACGACGACCGCGGCTGACAACCATTAGCTGAATATGGACATCCAATTAACACCGATAATTTTTCCGAATAAACACCGAATTACATTGACACGGTCCCTGTGGGACGTAACATCTTGGATATCGAGATAAACACATAATATATCATAGTATATCGGAACAACTTTGTTTCTAAACACGTAATATCAAATTGCCTACAACACTTATGTACCTATACGGCCCGGTAACTGGAGGCTGTTGCGGCGAGTGCGGCTGGTATGGAACAGTGACACCGACGTAATACGCCAACAGTGATCACGCACGACATATAACGTAAAGGTTTAAATTAACATTAGCTACTAATTCCTGTTCTCTTCACGAGGTTGATATATCATTAGTCACAACCCCGTTGCCCTTGCGTGCTGATCAAGATGCACGCACGCTCATACGGCGCCGTCTCTTTTTTATTCCCTTCATATAACGCGTGAGACGATGCAAATCGTACTGTTACACCTCACACCGCATACGAACCGTAACGTCTGCGGCTTTGGAATCTAAAGCCAGAATGTATGTCCGGTAATTTATAGGTCAAAGATAAACTCGACGTCCGTATCCCATTCTATTAGAATTATTCTTGAAAACCTCGTGTTATGAATACGAAATGTGTCGACCTGTTCTGCCACAAGTCGGCGCATAAGAATGCGCTCGAAATAATTACTCATCAGAGTTTCGTGATCTACTAATTTCTAAGCTGATACGATACACGGTTCGTTTGTAGCTCTTATTCGTCTTGTCCTAGTATTTGAGTCATATCCGATAGACGTCCTATTCGGTAATTGTCAAAATATAGACAAAATAGAAATAGCCGGGTATGTAGTCATTATATCGGGTGAACGCTCAGGGTGAACGTGATCTTTTTGTTAATCACGTCTGTGGTGAACGGTTTCACATTGTAAATAGGTTGTTCTAATTGTTATTCCACTAGAGTTTGCGCCACCAAAAAAGTCTCGCGGCAAAAAAATGAACTATATTTGAAGTGGTTGGTTATTATCTGTATTTAAGCGGATGAGAATTTCGTCGAATGTGAATTTAATTGTCTATAAACGTTTAAAAAGTGGTTTGAAATGACTAAAGTCCTACAAAGTGCGGCCCGAAAAATAATTCTCAAGGTGAAAGAGTTTATGCAATGCGCAGACAGCGCCGCGTCTACAGGACTTCTTTGGTGGCGCGGACTCTACATGTCAACTAAGTGGTAATATTGACAGTTCAGTCGTTACTCCTATAATACGATAGAATAAGAAGTGACCTGGTCGCGACGACTGGATTGGTGTCAATACATTATAAGTACTCTAAAGCTTAAGCCAAAAGCTTGACTCGATATCTTTCTCGAATTTAATAGGCCTAATAGATTACTGTCGTAATGGCTGTAGCTTTTCTAAACAAGAAATTACAGTTAATTCGAATTATTGTAAAGTGTTGAGAAGCGGTAGGTTAAGCGACTTATATACAAATAGGCGGGTCACGCTGCGTTTGGCGTTCTTACGGCTGTATCATATGGGACGCCAAAGCGGATTATCCTTTTCTCTATGTCTTCTATCATTAGCCTTTCGCGTCGCATGTGATATAGACGTCAAGTTGACTGGCGTTCGGCTCGGCTTCTTTGAGCGAGTGTGACGTTGGATATTCTAGTTTGCGTGGTGTACGCCTTAGTTTACATAAATATTTGCGGGGTAGGCGGATGGTGGTGAGCGTTACACGTGGCACGGCGGCGGGGAGCGTGCGGGTAATCGTCCACGCCACGCAGGCTCGCCGCCGAGAACACGCCCGCACGCCTTATCTGAAAATAGTTAACGAATATTTAGTATCTTAAGCATAGAATCGGTTCGAACAGCTCTAACTTTTCGACAAACAAACTTCCATAAGCCACCCTCATTCAGTCCTTTCTGGTTGACAGGGTAACAAATGTACCATCTATCGAGTTTCCATCGTTAAGGCCAGACGAAAGTCAGACGTTGTTCAAACACGTAATCACGTTGCGAAATCAATTGCATTCCGGACCAGACTTAGATGTAATTTAATTAATAATTCGACTCACAATAACTCATATAGAGCGAGCCATATGTGTATTGCGTTCGACATGGCGTTTAAGTCAGCCGTCTACCTACCAGACAACCGAGATGTCTACTTAAATCAGTTCTGTGTGGCATGGTAGGAGGCAGTAACAAAAAATAATTTGAAGCAACATAAGCGAATTAAACTACGCTCGTCTGGCCTTAGCTTAAAATATGAACGTCTAAAAACGTCCAGCCCAGTACGTTTGCACGATTTAGAGTTGGTTACTAGGCCCGCTAACAGCGATTCGCCAACGACCACTCTGATATCTACTAGCTACCAGATCGAATACATTTACAAGCAAACTGGTTGGATACACGAAAACACAGCTTCTCGTCAATGTTATATGATACTTTGCACTTTATTAATATTTAAACCTCTATTTTATGTGAAGTATATGTTTTTTTTCGAGCAACCAATGTATGACACAATTATGAGTTGCAGGAAGACTGAAAAGTCAGCGCTTACTTGAGTATGTCTACTTAATGTTTTGAATTAGTACTCTAAAGACTTCTACTGTCACATGATTGGTTAATATCTTCATTAGGAAGTTACTGACTTTAATAGCTTTCATACAACCCGCCGCAAGCCCGACTATCAGAGTAGCAAAATCGTCTTAGGGTAGAGCACACATGATTTCATGTAGATATTTTATTCTATTCGTGCTTCCGTAGTTCTTTTTTGTCGTCGATAAACTGTCAGTATAAGTATCGCAATTAACAATAGTTGACCGAAGTTGTTAACACAATACGTCAATAAAGTTTTTATATCGAATCGATAAGTATATCGGAATTAACTAACTGTGGTCGGCCTCCCGGTGTACTTCACATAGAATAGCGGCATTAAAAAAAAAACAGTTATACTAAAGCTTACGTCGATGATTTTTGTTTATAAGTTTGGAATTGCCTGTTTTTCCATGTGAGTAGGTCATTGCTCATAGTAGAAAATCATAAAATTTATTGGAAAATGCTGTTCAAACTAGATTAGTAATATATTGATAGCCAATAGTTCATAAAAAGTGGGTTAAACGCTCGTTTGTTTAGTTTTTATTCTATCACTTCTGAATTTGTAGTTAGTAATTTGTGAACGCGCTCTTACATATAAACGCAGAGCTGTCAAGCGGAATAACCACAGAATAAACTATAACTCAAAAAGGAGTATTATTAAAAAACGGTCAAGTTCGTGTTGGAATCGCGACGAAGGTTTCCGTACTATATACCATTATATCACCTAGTATTTTTTTTTAATTTTAATAAATTTTAGGTTAGAAGTTACCATAGTAACGACTAGACGAATTGAACTTGTTAGTTCTCAGTGAAATTTTATAAAAAAAATTATACCTATTCATTTTCTCTTCACCGGTACTAGCGAATAAAGCCTTATATTCATACATTTTTTCATCTTAGCCTCAGTAGCTCTGGAGAGAAAGAGAGCAATGATTCATTATTGTATATTTTTTTATTGTGTATTACACTCTGGATTTTAAAATTATAAAAAATAGTGTTTTTAATAACGAGCACTAATTTTATATGTCACATAATTCGCTTGAGAAAAGATTTTTAATTTTATAATTTGCTCCCCAAAATTTTCATAAGGCTCAACAGTTTCGGAGATAAAAAATCAAATACCTTTAAAATTTGCCATCCTAAAATTATAGAAAAAAAAACATTTACCTACATCTACCAAAACTAGAACTTTTACTTGATATGTGACACGATACACTTAAGAAAAGTTTCTGATTTTTATTTCCTCATTTGCCCTCCAAAATGAATTATTCGTTTACCAGTTAGCTTTTCCTGTAAAATATAAATGAAAGCCTATTTACATCATCGTTTTTAAAGTTTTAGGCTCAGCAGTTAGATAAATGGGAACGGTAAATTTTCATATATTTTTTTAAAATATTATTTAAACTTATTTAAAACGTTTAAAACCAAAAAAATACAGAATATAATAATATGTATTTCTTATAATAAATAAAAAAAGTATTTTTTTTAGTTTGCTCTCCAAAATTTACTCCCAAAATAAAAATTCGTTCATATACACCGCACGTCCGTGGTTAGGTCACCAACTTTACATATTTGTACCGAATTTCCAACTTTTTCATCCAGTAGATACGGAGAAAATAAGCTGTGACAGACGGACAGACAGACAGACGTTGCTTTAGATAGAAGGGTTGCTTTTTTCATCGTGGATGTACGGAACCCTAAAAATGTACTAAAAATTTGACCTTGTCAACAACTTGCTTGGAACAAGTACAATTTTAATTTACAGTATATTTTCTAAGCTTTTTAAGTACCTACGTGTGATATTAGCAAATTTTTAGCAAATACATGTTTATTTAATGAATTAAAAAAATTGTACAACCACGAGGAATTGTTTTATATTCGTTGCTGAAAACAGTCCGTGACAAAGTTTACATTACATATTTTTTCTTATTAAGGAAAAACATTAGCTGTATTTAAGAATAATATTTAATTGTGATATCAATACAGTGATTGCTTTTCGTAGAGGAAATTAGAATTGCATGCGAGATATAGGTACATTTGCGTTAATCCACATATTGCAATTTCATTCCGTGTTTCAATTTTACATTCATTAGCAAAACCAGTCAATTATTGATATTAATTTAATGCAATCCCCTATGACATACATCGAAATACTTTTTACATTTATCAGAAGCGATTTCAATTGGAATCGTATCATTTCCATAGACAACGTTGTGGGCATGCGACAATCATCGGGTAGAAGACAGTCTAAAGCTCTTTAGTGGTCACATTTGACAAATTTGCCAATTTTGACATTTTGATAATTCAGAGCTTGAAACGCCGACTTCATATTTAACTCCGCTTGCCTTACTAATAAGTAAACGGGAATTTTGGTTTCGTTTAAATTTTTCGATATAAACACAATACCAATTATTCAAAGCCAATAGGGTTGTAGCCGCAAAAAGGGCTATGTGAATGTACGGCGGGCGGAGTGGTCAGAGCATAGGGCTAACAAATTTACACAGGGATGACACTTTCATGCAAGTAAACCATTTTACTTACACTTATTATACTGTCTCGGAAGATGACGATTCAAGAGGTCCTGCATTCATAATTGGAATTAGATCCATTCTATAAACATATTAAACGATGTGTGTTTGATCGTTTATTTGTCTGGATGATTGACGGCCATCACCTTCATCACTAAGTCAAAATTTTACTACATTGTGTGTTATCCACCGAACTAAGAGATATATGAATAGAGTTTACCTTAGATCGTATCGCAACCGTAACTTGTTAGTAAATAATTGCAATTCTATATTATATTCACAACCTTTGTACATAGCCATACGAATATATGACTCACTGTTCAGCTACTTAGATATTCTATTAAAATATATTTCTTAGTTCGAAAATGTTATCAAATAGGCAGTCTTTGAAGATTTTAATGACCATGCTTTATTGTTAAAGGTTGAGTAATAAAAAAATGGTAAATGGCTGGTAAAAATTAATTATGTTGGAGAAAACTAAAAAAATAATAATCGTACACTAGGAAATATAACTATAGCAATAGACCCCACCACCGCCGGGACCTAGATCAGACCGTTGTTGTTGCGTGCTCAGCCAATCATAGAATAACATGTCTTCGTGGGCGTGATGCACGTGATGAAACATGATCGCTCTCCCTGACACTTAGATTTAATTCAGTTCGTGTGGTAAATTACATGACCTTTTTTAGGTAGGTACATCCCTGCAGGTTTTCGCAGTCCGTATTTATTACCCGTAGTGTGTGCACCAGACCTGCTAGAAGTTGTACACTGGACGGTGACTGAATAGGAAATAGCCACAGGGCGAATGTGAGAGAAGATTTCTTTTTGATTTGACAATATATTATACATATATTACATATATTAATATGACCAAGACTATAAATAGTTTTTGTATAAATCTAGTCATAGAGGATATTGGTAAATTAAATAATTTTGTACAATATATTTATTTATCGTGAGTGACTTTGTCACTTGTTTTAGGAAATAAATATTTTAGAAAAATATTTAAAAAAGATTAAATCCATGATTCAAATATAATTAACTGAATAAGATATTGTAGGTGGGGATAATCAAAAATTATGATATATATTTGATGTAAAAATTTTGGTAATTTAAATAACCAAGGATATTCCGGTAATTGGTTTGTTCCCATAAATTTTTTCTCGTATTTATCAGTATTTTTTTAACAGTCGGGTTTTTAACTTTTTTATATTACCTCTTTACTTTTGGACTTAATGAGGCGTTTGTGAATTTGGCTGTGGTTTTGGCAAAAAATGAATTTACCATAGCTTATACTGATCTGGGGCAAACCAAACTTAAAATTTCATGTAAAACTATTTACCCGATGTTTTGATGTATTTTTTAAGAAAAATATTACCAATTTGACAATTATTGGCCCACGGATTTGGATATAGTATATGATTTTTTTAAATCTATGTTCTTAATTTTCTATTCGCTCTAAATCAAGATACCATTGTGAACGATTCCCGCTGGAAATTTGTAGTTAAGCATCACCAGTCTTAATTAGTGATTTGAAAACAGTCGTATTGCGGATGTTAAGCGGAGAGGGCTAGGCAAGAGAGCGGACGTGATGTATCTCTAGTGGGAGTTGTGCATCGATTCGGGGCTCGGTCCACAGACCCTGTACCGGTTACACAACACGGAGCGAACACGTGGTGGGAGGGGGAGAGGCCGTAACGTCACGGGAGGGCTAGTGCCGCAGCGCGTATTGATCGGCGCCTCACCGCGTCCCGCATTCATTCAAGCCACCGTTCGATAGTGGGTGCACCGAATGAGATGCACTCGAGACGTGGTTGGTGGTGTGCGTACCCCGGCCATGTGCACCTTCAATGACGTCGTGCGTGCCATTCATGACCGCCTGTAACTCAGCCACCCTCAGCATAGGCAAAGTAAAATCTGCAGAGGTCTAAATTTAATCTCTTTTAATTTGTTACGTAGCCACACAATTAATGGCATACCGCAAATATATAAATCAAGACGTAAACGGTTTGAAGGTGCTCACCTTTACACCGTTTACGTTTTGATTTATATAGTGTCATTAATGAAAACGGAATTTTCTTTAACGTATATTACATAAATAAAATATATGAATTTTCATCTCTACAGAGTCAAATTTGCCAGACAACATTGAGCGATAATTCATAGAAATGCGTCCAAATTCCGAAATCAAAATTTTACGAGTTGCTTGGAGTAACGTACGTTCAACTTAAGAAATCTAATGTAATAAAGATTTTATTTTAAGTGCCGCCTAAAATTTCCTTTACTAAATTTTTCATGGATTCAGTAGATAATCATTGCTTTTCATACATACTCAAAATACACGGTTAGGACGCACGAAAAATGGCAACGTACTTTGAAACGGCGAAGATAATAAGAATTTGTGGCAACACTATGACGACGAATGACATTACAATTTAGATCCGTAGGTAAATGTAATTTTTAGATGCGATTTTCCTTGTGTGGCGATACAAAGAAATATCACGATTACCAATTTCAAATAAATTATCTACTACCCATAAAATAATACAATTCAAATCTAATATACGAGTATTTCGCATATTTTTGGATTTTAATTACACATCGGTCTGAGGTCACTACAAGGGCGGAGCGGGATGCACCACAAATTCAGATAAACTAGATGATGTATGGAAACATCTTTTCAACGCACCCAATAGTCAGACGTCCGTTTCGATGGCATCGTGAGTATGCAAGGTGTTGACTCGCACAGTGCAGACAGTGCGGCGTCGCGGGCCAGCTTCCTTGTCACGGCGCTGCATCTCGTGATTTTGCAGACGTAGGGCGTGTTGACGTTGAGTATGAGCCAACTGTTGCCTTTGCAGTTCTTGCTGCTGAAGCTAATGTACGTTGAACGTTAGTCATTGGAACCTAAATAGGTATATGGATCTACGTGTAGCATTCGACAACCTATACAATATCTGTCATTATTATATACGCTGCACTTCTTTCGAGAAACCAGAGCTAGATTAATGTGTTGAATATCGCCGTACTAAAGGTCAACGACCTTACATAAAAAAATATCTATTAGTTGTTATATAAGCGAGAATTAATGTCGGTTATTTTAAGTTTATTTTTATATTCGTTCGACTCACTTTGACCGGTATTAACATTTTAATACTCAATAACTACAGCATGTATTTCTTTCTAATATACGATAAACCGATGTCTATAAATATTTTATTTGGAATAAAAAATAAGCGCGGATGAATCACACCATAGAGTAAATTAATTTGACAGCAGCGTTAGGTTTTAACCTGAGGATTCAATATGGACGCAATGGGTTTTAATTATTAATAGAGTCATAAATGTCACCTCACCATAACGAAAATATCAACCGCGATTTCGCGACTGAAATGCAAATCATGAATGAAACTGGGACTGAAACTCGCGATCTTACAAGAGCTAGCTAAAGTATGAATGGTTAGACGGTAAACGCAGAAGAGGGTCTCTAGTCGATTCGTACTTTAATGAATGACACGGATTAAATTTAATTGAATTTAAGTTGTACATATATAATTCCTCAAAATAATTCACAGTTATATTTAAATTCATAAAACTGCCGAAAAACTAAGAGAGAAAAACACCTGAAACACAAATCAACAAAAAAATACCTGGTTCGCACGTAAAGCATCCTGATGTTCGAACGCCGTTTCATCGTCCATTTTATCATGAGCACCCATAGACGCCTGCTGTTCCAAAAGTAGTCGTTCCTCTTCTTGCAGTCGTCGTAAATTTACGTCGATCTGAGGGTCTGCGACTACCGCATTCTCGTCAAGTTCCATTATGTCCGACGACGAGTCGCTCAATGACGATTTCTTAGCAACTTGACCTGAAACTGACGGCGGACTTGTGCGTAGGAAAGAAGAAAAAAGCTGGCTTCAAGTACTAGCGATAAGTTTATATCTGTGACTAATTTATAATTTTGTTATGTCGTGCAATTTAGGTTATTTTACAAGGTACAAGTGTAGAATAAGGATTTATGTAGCTTAGTTTTTTTTTAATCTAAGAGTTAAATTTTATATAAGGAGTCATTTTATTCGGCTCACGACGGCAAATTTAATGTAATCAATGCAGAATATTAGGATGAAACGAAAAAACTTCTAAATTATGCGTAAACATTAACAAAAAATATAGTACCTAACTTTAATTCCCATTAAGAAACAGCTTGTGTGCTGTAATTTGATTCGCGGAATACGCAAACGAAAGGTACAGGTTAGGTTATAAAGGTTACTTTCACACTGAGCCCTTACAATAAGATTGCGTGTGATTGGTTATTGTCATCATGCCAATTGCTTGAGTTGCGATTGGTTGATGCCATTCCTTTTGTCACATGCTAAAGTAAACAAAACACATAGGCTCTTAATAGTGTTAGTTTCATACTAAATTATCATTCAAAGTAAGTTTTAACATCATGTATGAATATTAAGTTACTACAAGTAAGATAAGCTTTGGACATATCAACTGGCTTGTTTTTGTAACATGAATGAATTTGCTGCAATATTAAACTCGCTTATTGCCGTTTTATTTGGAATGCCTTATTGGCTGAGGAAAGATCTAGTTAATTTATTGTACGCATATCTAGATCATGTATTGAATTATTACTAAAACTTTCCCGCCTTTCCTCTCTTACATCACTTGCGTGACTCCTGAAATATTTATATTTTTTTAAATTATATACAATACTGTTAAAGGAAAAAAACTGTCAACATTCGAAATCAATTTCCTTATATATATAACAGTATTGTATATATATATAATAGTTATAGGTGTATTATTATAATTATACACCTATATAATTAGACAATAGTTCACAACTATGCAAGGATCCAATAGGTGGCGCTATAGTCGAGTTATTGGGAAATGTGTGTTTGCGTCTATTTTATTTAAAAACAATTTTTACGGCTTTTCTGTTATTTATGATTTTAAAGTTGACATAGGATACGTTTTATGGTCATAGGCCTTCAGGAGGTGCTGCATTACATATGTGTTCCTAAAACGTCTCTGCCAATTTGTATGTTTTAGTATTACATAGATATCACTTCAGAGATCAGCTTATTACGCAAGTTTTACTGTTATAGGCTCCTAAGGGGTGCTGCATTAAATGTCTCTGAGGGAACTGTCCCGATTTTAAGTCAGTTTTTTTTTGTATTTAATAGGAATGACCTCAGAACAGGTTCTTAGACATATTTTATGGTTATGGGCCACCAGGGGGAGCTGCAATAAATTTGATTTGTGGCTTGGCAGATTTTGATGTGAAGTTTTGCATTACATATATTACTTAAGAAGATACACATTACGAGATAAGTTTTGCGGTTAAGAATCACCGTCGGGGTTGATGCAGTAGATGCATTATATTAATACGGCTAGGCTCATTTTGTTGCAAATGATTGCATTAGGTGCCTAGGTAACACGTCAGAGCAGGTTCTTAGTATGCACTTATAAGCCGCCAGAAGGCGCTGCAGTAGATGTATTTTCAAAACGTATATAAATATAAATAAAAGATAATAATTTAAAAACTCCACTACGTAAGAATTTTATATTATAAAAAAATAGAAAAGGTGGTCCCTAAAGGTTTAAAATATTCTATATAGACCCACAATGTCTGGAATGTCGCATCCATATAGTGGTTCCGGTATAAATTTGTAGATCATGCGGGTGAAGCCGCGGGTGGAAAACTAGGTCTCTAAAAACTATATTTAGTTAATTTTGATACTCGTAGGACGTATATGGTTTCCAAATATATACTTACGAAAATTGCATGAAAAAGTTTAAGATTACATTTTGCCTTTGCCCTAAATTCACAGAAGAACGATCGAATCGGTGATAAGATTGTCCAGGCACGAATCATTTATGTTAGGCTCAAGACTGGACGTAGTGTACGTACGTATCACTGCTACTAGATGATTCACTGCGATTGCGACCTCATTGATAATAAAAAGTTCAGTTTAAGCCGAAATATTCAATTTTGTACTACTTTTGACCTGATTCTGCCACCACAGTTTGTATAGTGATATAGTGGTACTGTAACATGATAGAAATGAAAAACCGGCTGTGACTGCCGGGATGCACAGTCCATACGAATTGGTAAGAATACGGACAATATTGTTTTTTATTTTATTTTTGTAATTGGCTTTAAACGATGATGCGAAAAACTAAATAAATCGTTAAAACTGTCCTTCACTAAAATTAAATGTATTAGATTGTCTTGTTACGCATTGTAGTTATTAAAAGCTATCATTTGCCACAAAAAAAAAACAGCTACTTAGAATATTCTCTATTTCGATTTAAAAAAAAGTCCGAAAAACTTCTGTGTATACTACATTAACATGCCTTTGTGCTCTCTGACACCGCGAGCTGTGAATAGAAAATGGTCACCATATAAGATTTGGGACACGCAAAAATTAAACTATATATTCTTAAATTTATATCATATTTCATCAAATTATTCTCCATATTTCAGTACGCAATTTTCCATCCCTCTAAATCAACCCTGAAAACAATTATTCCAGTCTTCCTGGTCCTAGACCAGGTCCGAATCCGACAGGTCAGGTCAGAAATGACTGATTCGCAGGCAGCCAGTTCTTCTGCTGCACTTAAACTGGGCTGCACGGTTATGAGGAAGGGTTTCAATACCCGTCTCTGCAGCGTGTGAAGACACGTTGTTGTAGTGCTGCTCTTTAGTCGTTTCCTCTTCACAGCTTTGTACACTTGGCAATGCGACTATTGCGTACCATTTTGAGTTAACGGATCTACAATTTTCTAGCATTGATTATGCAAGAACTTTCCGGTTCTTACTAAATACTATATATCCATGTTTCATCGCAAGTAATGTTTTTTGAATCACGCCTTGATGTCCAATTTTACTCGTCTACACAGGCTTTTTGTTCCGCCTCGGAGAACACACATAGTATCCAATGACGACAAAGTTGCTTTACGCCAAGATGTTTAGATAAAATGGTATAAACACTAATTGAACTAATGTCTAAAATCCTCTCTATGTTCTTTTAAGTGATTCGTGGATCTTCTTGCACCCTCATTTCACTAGTTCACACATTTTGACTTATTGATTAGTCAAAATATATGAACAAGTGAAATGTGACTGCTGTTGGTGGGGGACCACTTCTGCTGTTCTCTTCAAGGCTAGCTTGACCATTTTAAATTCGTTAAGCCATCTGTAAAGTGTTGCTCAAGAAGAAGCAAAATCGTGTAAATCTGCTTTCAAACGATCAGAGCTTAATTAACACTTCAAGTAAACCTGTTATAAATATATCACATTAATAATAATAAATAAATTTCAAATCATAATAGATCATAGCAGGTAAATGTTTTCGTTAGAGCTCCATCGTAGCAGACAAAAAAAAACAGGAAGTGATGGTAGAATAAATACCAAAAATATTATTGTTGTAAAGGGTCTTTCTTCGATATTTAAATTTTGGTATGTAGGGCTATGTTCACAGACGACATTTGACATCTGTCAGTTGCAACTTCATAGTGAGATGACCTGCTTAAAACTCTCGGTTAAATTGAATGAATCGATTTGGTTTTCAAACTTCCGTGAATGGAATGCAGTTATAGTGAATAAAATAAATAACATCAATCATTGATTTATATGCCTAAGGATATGACTTTTAGTAAATTTGAATAATACGAACGGTGGATTAAGATTGCTACCGTCTTCTGTTATTTTAATTAGAACTTTGTAATTAATGAGCAAACAAAGAATGTAAATGTTATGTACTGCCGCGTTATGACTACAAAAATGTGTACAAAGAAATAAACGCCACAAAGCAAATGTTATTTAACTTTTTGACTTGACATCAATAATTATCAATCAATTGTCTTTGTCAATTAAATGGCACGTGTTTTTCAATTTGACCCAATTGGGTTAATGCGTAGTGCAAAGGTTAACATTTTAACAAATCGTAAAATTGTGTTCTTGTAAATTATGACAAATTTATATTGTGTGGCCACCGTTACAAGGCTACGTTGTTCAATTTTGATAGTGTTAAATGTGACCTATTAAAATGGCAGCATAACAAAATTATAGGAGTTAGATGCGTACCATATTAAAATTTCGAGCATCTCAAAATTTCTATAGTGACTATTTTCTATATCAATGTATAAAAAAAATCGGGTCTAAACAATTTTTTCCAAAGTTTGGGTGGTGTTCCTATGAATTAAGAGTGAACGCAAAATTTTGTTATTTTATTTTTTTCTTGCAGTTGTGGTCAACCCATTTTGAAAACTATTAAAAACCATTTTATAGCGAATCGAAGCGAATAGCGATAATTTCTGTCATTGAAAGTTTTCTCCAAGTTTTGTATATCTAGTAGTTTTGTAGGTATACCTAAAACAAAAAAACACTGTCGAGACACATTTCAGGAGCGGGAGGGACGCAAGATGTGAAGAGGCAAGAAGTTTTTAGTAATAAGTCAATACGATTTAGAATTTGTATACAATTCGGCTCGTTTCCATGCATTCTTTAATTTAGGGTTTTATTAATAATTATTTTTTTATATAATAAAATTTTCTTTGCTCCGCTAGTAATTGAGCTGAGCCAATATCTGCGATTCAATAATAATACTGCGGTCTGTGATAAAAACAAACATATACACGTAGAATTTATAACTTTTCCATTTTATCAGATTTTATATTACTTTAATAGGTTAAGCAAATTCCATTTTCGATTAATCTTAAATCGCAATTCTAAAATAGATGGCGAATGTTGATGCGCTAAACGCAAGACCATGTGCTATTTATTTTAGGATCAGTGCGTCAATGAGTCAAAGGATTTCGATGGCTAAGTTTTCATAGCAAGTTGATCTCTCATTTTAATCTGTTACAGCGAGTTTTAAAATATTATTTGTATTATTAATGTAATAATTTGATGGAACCTAAAAAAGGAATGTTGTAACTCTAATAGCAGTACTTGTAGCCGTCCATATCAATATTCTTCCAGTTAAAATTTTCTAGCGAGCAACTACAAAATCGTTGATTCTCAGAATTTGTGTTAAAATATTAACACGTTGACTGTCCATGTATTTATTATATGTAATGTATTTTGAATCAGCCATGACGTTCACGCATTACATGCATAAAAGTACGAATTAACTAGAAGCCCTCTTCTGTGTTTACCGTCAAAACACTTATACTCTAGCTAGTTGGTGCAAGATGACGAGCTTTAGTCAGAGTTTCGAACAAGGTCCCCGCACGGCAATGTGCATCGCTGTGAAATCCCCGCGCGCCAGTTTTCGACCCCGCAAAATTGCGTAATGTCACTTCGATACTGTAAATTGACGTTTATGATTCTATTAAAACCAAACGCTGCTGTCAAATTAATTTACTCCATGATTACGTGCAATGCATTAGACAATACAAACTCTATTGGTTTTCGTGGGTGGGATTGGACGTATGGACTAAAAAAAATACTTTTAATTTTATTAAATTTGAAATTAAAACACCAATGTCCCGAGATTTTTTTTATTAATTATTATAAGGAGAGACAATCAAAATATGAAATTGGGCATCTCGCGGTAGGTAGTAAAATACGCTTGGACAGTCAACGTGTTGCGAAGCTTATAAAAGAATAAGTCACAAATATAACGAACTAACATAAATAATTACGGATTTTTTAATAATGTTACAGGAAACACGTTCATCTAATGTGATTCACAATTGACCATTTACTAATTTTATCAGATCTTATCGTTAGAACTGTACTTTGGGTAAATACAAATCGGATTCGGTAAGGTTAGAAGGATGTAGCAGATTCAGGGGGCCAACCGTCTGGTTATTTCTTTTACAATATGCAGAAAAATTTTGAAATTGTTCCATCATTGGGTCAATAGTACAATATGATGAACGGATTTCATATTTGGAATGAAGGTATATGGTTAAAATTCAAATAATAAATTTAAAAAACAAATAACTCAAAACCATTTACTAAGCATATCCAATTCAAGCATATTTTCTTTGATAGTATTTTTTAAGTTGTACTTTGTTTTCAGATTTTTACACCCCATAGAAATACATAGAAATGGTATTTTATAAAACCGGTTAAATTCTTCGGCGTCACGCGAAAATGTACATCCCATACAAAGAGGTATGTAATGTTTTTTATAAATCTCCTTTTTTAGATTAAAATTTGAATAGGTAGACCAATTTAATTTATTAGTAATTAGTGAAATTATACGCATTTTCTATTTTCGATTTTTTTCTATTTTACATAGGAATTAAAGACAGGATTTTCATTTAAATTTTAGTAAACTAAAAGCAAGGCCTATAATTATTGTAAACATTTTAGGCGTAATGATTTCGGAGGAGCGATGCCCGATTTCCGTAGTTTTTAAAATAATATCAAAGTTTACATTTAGTCAGTGTTTTTCGTATCGTATAAACAAATTATTACAAACGTGTTATTATAAATTTTGGGAACGCGGGAAGCAAACGCTGAAATTTTATAATTTTTCATCCATTTTTGAAAACAATTATGGATTTTGCGTTGTCAGATTTAAAAACACTGCTTACACGTACGTACATCGAGTTGAGTGAATTGAGGAACACATATGGGGATACCAGATAACAGTTTTACCTAGCGGCCGATCGGCGTATTATGATATATGCCTGAAGCTCTATTTTAATAAGGCAAGCTTTGGTGCTTCACTAGTGAGCTACGTAACGCGAATTTCATATTTTTCAGTCAGTGATTATTTTCCACAAAATAAATCGCTCAACATCTATGAAGGATTTATGCCTTAGAAAATATATAGTCGTTTACAAGACCGAATTCATGATAAAATATTCGTCCATTAATTTCTATATTAAAAACAAGTCTATAATGTAGTGTAAGTAGTGTGGGTGTCGCCATGAAATAAGCCCGTATTGTGCTACCTTTTTAGACTAAACTGTACGTTCCTCAAATACAATGATTACATAATAATTATGGATTTTTCCATGTTTATTCATTCTCTGGTAGTAGTAGTTTAGTAATTAATTTCAAAAAATTGTTTATTAAGTTTTGATTGTAACAAAGTTTAAGTTTACAAAGACAGCTATCGCAGCATGCTTCTGTACATTTTTCGTACTTTCGCTTATGCAAACACGCAATTTTATTTTGTTAAAAATTTTTTGCGGAATACGTTTTGTCGTGTTTCCCAAAAGTACTTCAAAAAGTAATAATATATTATACCATAAAATTTAAAAAAATTTACTTAAATCCACCATGATTTATGGTATATAATAAACCGCTTTGTAACATATGGTCTACAATAAAAAATGAATAAATTGAAATTGTTCTTGTAAAAGACTATGCGTGTCTCCATAGATGTTAAAAGCTGGAGCAAATCCTAAGATGGCATATAAGTTGTTAGTTTGGAATGGTCAGCCATATTTTTATCTACGATTTTACAAACCCCAACATAAATACGTGTCCAACAAGCATGTCACGATTTTTCTCGCACCGCTCGGCGCTCTCGGTATAGCTATGGGGTAATATGGTAATAAAATGTAACGGGCGCCGATGTTTCGTTCGACAGGTGTTTGTAGCGTTTATTAGTGTCGTTGAATTAGACGGTGCATTTTATGGATGACTTCTCGTTAACACGTTTCAAGCAGAAATCCCGATGTAAACGAAAGTGCCCCGTTTTTGGCACGACGCCATTTCATTCTTTCCATGGCCAATTTGACTGCAAGAGCAAATTTAACCGAGTTTCGTAATTCATGTTCACGCTTTCGTTTTATTTTGAATGAATGAAAGTTTATATGAGCTCAATGCGGTAAATTGTAAATTAGAAGTACAAGACTTTTTCATTTATTGTGCAAATAACATTTCTTATTCAAAAGATTTTTTAGTTGACAAATATGCTCCTAAATCAAATAAAGAATTATAGTACAATGAGCGAATAATTACACGAATTTTGTTTATTAACTGCTATTAATAACTAGCTAGCTAACATAACTAGCTATTAACTGCTAGATTATTAGCTATTAACTATTAAATAGTAGTTATGTTAATAGCTATAACTAGCTATTAACATAATTACTATTAGTATTAATAGTATTATTTATGTATTATTAATAGTAAGTATGTTGATAAGTAATTAATATGAATATTGCTATATTGAAAATTTTAATAGGTTAAAATTTTTTATTTTGGATTAAAAACGATCGTTGGTAGTATTTAGTTTTGATATAGTTGTTCGTTTTTGTCCGTCGTCCGTCCGTTCGCGCCCTAATGTTATTTGCCAACAGATTTCCAGCTTGCAACTAGTTTTCCAAGTACCATTTTGAAACTGATTGGATTAGTTTATTCAGTAAAAAATCAGCGGTAAGATTCGTTCAAGTGTACAATAATTTATCTTTATTTTGAGGATATTCATGAAAATTTTAATTTTGTATATATATGCAAAAATTATTTTATTTGCGTCATCCTGTGTTGCGAAAACACGATGCCATTGCTCAGCTGCTTTATAAAGCTATTATATATAATATCTACGAAACATTGACCACTGGAGATTAGTGAAAAATAAACATGAAACAAACTTACTTTTGATGACAGTATAAATAGTCAACTGGAAGTTAAACTGGCACCTGAAATGCATGATACAAATCTATGGATGCGCAATGCTAAGTTGAGAAATTACCCTCCATAGTCGACATACAAGCTAAAAAGTATGCTAGGGTATAGCGTACCTCCCATCTTTTTATACTCGTCCACTTTGCTCGCCTATAGATTTATACCATTGCCTAAAATCGTTCGGTTTTCCGTACCATATAATTATTTTATTTACTCGATAAGTATATCGGATTTTATTTATTGGCTATAAATTGTATTGACACAAACGTGTTATGATTCAAGTAAAATTATTACAAAAAAGAACATGCGAAGAACGTAATGTAATGTACATATATAATATACTACACAATTGAAATGTATTAGCACAATTTTCAGAAACTTTAGTCCTAGATTACCAAAATTATTCGTTGTTGAAATTGTTAATAAATATTCATTAAAATTGAAAATAAATGAAATATTTTGAAAATTAATATGTCTTTTATTAACTCGGAATATAATCGTTCACTTCTATTATCTTTAGAAAACATTATACAATAATAAAAAACTCACGAAATTAGGTTTGTTTTTAGATATTTTAAGACCAATCAAAGTTTATTTGAATAACCAAAAAATTAAGATTGTTGGTAACATAAAATAAATGTCTAAAAAAATTCTACACGCGTCCTATTTTAAACTGATTTCGTTGATAGAAATTCTTAAATAAATACTATATTTCTTTAGATTTTTGATCACCCTATTGAAAAATTAAAGGCAGGGAACACATTGGTCCTAAGAAATTCGCATCTCACGAAATATTCATCTAAATATAAAAGTTCAATTTCATTGCCATTTAAAAAATTTGTCCAACATTACTTCACGCGATGAGCTGTGCAAAAAAATAAATTTCGTCCCCTAATTCAATAGATGGAGAACCACCCCTAAATAATTTAATTCTCAGAAATTCTCCACAGCGGTAGGTAAGTAAGACATCTGCCCGTGAAATTTAATCAGAATCAACGGAAAATTGGCAGAGATATAAGTCTGTGATAGATAGATAAAATATTTCTCGAATCAAGTAAATATTATTTCCATAGAGTAAATAAATTTCACAATAGCATATTTCATATATGAAATATGTTATATGTAAATATGGTATTTATACCGAAGAGGATATTTTCTCAAAATAAGTAAATATGTCGTTGTTTCAAGAGATCTTTCTTATTCAACATTTTTTTTAATTTATTTTGAAGGAATATTCTCTTCGGTATACATTTTATAATATGCATACGATATTGCGTCTTTTCGCAAATATTCATAGTCTCCTGTTTTGTTAGACCATTTTTTTCCAAAGAAACCACAGTAATTGAGTTAATAGTTTCCGAGAAAACCACCCTGAAACATACACTTGAAAATCATTAACTTACAACTATATAATCTTGACGATGGCGAGTGGGGTGGGACAACTGATAAGCAGCGCATGCGACGTCACGTATTTTGAACTGCGCGCCCGCCTCTTCCTTCGGTAACCGTTTATAATCCGAGTTGAGAAGTAGCGTGATATCTAAGCTATTCGTTATTGGTTGATTCTCTTTTTTTTACAATAAACATATTTTAGTAACCGTAAGACCATACTGAAATAAGTGTTAAAATTTATTATGCGACAGGGACGTTATTTCATCACGATCATTTTGGAAAGAAAAACAAATAGTGTTCGAACGGGAGTGTGATGCAGAAGAAGAAATGCGCTGACGTTTATTATTTGCTTTTGATCGAACGAGAAAAATACCTACGAAACGGGCTATTTAGAGCCAAGAAAATAATATAAAACGAGTGCGTACGTGTTTAGAAGAAAGACATACGGAAAATCAGAAACTAATTCAAATCACAAACAATATTTACGTGTCACTTGTAGGTAAGTGGTTAGATAAAAGTTTTAGTAAATAAGTAATGTGTCTCTTAGATATGTTGTAATAAGTATCGCGATATGACGTCCCGACGCTAAGGGTAGGTTACTTAGATAAATCGAACGGCGCACGGCGCGGTTTCCGATTTTTCTTTTTGTCTAAAAGCAGGACTTGATAAATATTTGCGAAAAGACGCATTATCGTATGCATATTGTATATATGGAACACTATTTTCTTGGTACAATAAATATTTTTTTCCGGGACTGACGTACAGACGGATACGACAAAATTTTCGCTTTTTTTGCAAATATAGCTGCGCCAATAGGGTATCGTTTACAAAAAAAAAAAACACGTACTTATTATTATACACGTGAGTGTTTTTCAAATCGGTGATGACCAATTCTAATTTATACAGCAGTTTTAGTAATCTAGGATTATATTCCATGAAATCCCACACAAAAAACTAGAGTCCCCGAAAAAATAAAAACAACATAAAAAGACATAAAAATATTTTTATTGATCTTCTACATACCTTAACACTGAAATATTTACAGAAAAAAGTAAAATATAAGGAAACTACAAAACGTTCACATCGTGCAACGTCACTTAAAACTTAATATCACAAAATCGTCCTGTCGAATAGTCTTTATTAATGAACACGAACTAACTGAATCATTGAACACTGTACACTTCATCTTTGTCATCATCTCTCCCACCTGAAATTGTCGAAAACACAAAAAAAATAATAAAAAAAATATAATTACAATAAAAAATAAACGTGAAATATATGAGAAAATTAAAGGAACTAATTAAATCGAATTAAAATAATAAAAACAAGTTCTCTGTTGCTTAGTAATTAATAAAAATAAAATTGTATTGTGAGTGTAACATATCACTTGACGAGGACATTTAAATAACCTATTTAAAAGAACCAATAAAATTTGGAAGTGAAATGAAATCCTAACAGGAAAGAACACCTAAAGCTCACGTACGTACGTTGCCAAAATGTTGCATGTGTTATAGGTATATATGCGCCCGGAGTTAAAGAATGTTGTATTTATATTAATGATGACGTCAAATTAATACCTATTACCAATAGCAAATACACATAGTCACAGTAGTATGGGTTTGCCAAAGGTGGCTGGGTAATATTCCAATGCACCCAATTTCTAAGATATCCAGACTTTTTGTATGCGGTGATGCAGCCCATCATAGTTATAGAGACCTCAGTAACCGATGTGTTTGAACTTATTTTGTTTAAAAATTAATGAATACATGCTGAAATATAAAATATACATATAAACCATTATCTCTAGTACTTACTAAGATAGGGCTCTCCCAGTGTGCCAGGAAGGTATGGGCAGCTGGTGACATGGTTGAAGTTCTGGGACTGCATTTCCTCTTGATCTGTTTCGCGATGGTAGAAATAATTGAAGTTTGATACGATGACGGGTACGGGAAGAGCGATCGTGAGCACACCAGCGATAGCGCACAAGGAACCGACGATTTTGCCCCAAACTCCAACGGGCCTGACCAAAAAAAAATATTGGAACAACAAGTCAAAGTAAAGTTGTGTAATATACAAATATCATTCAATTCAGACGATTTAAGTATTGACACATATACATATTCGATTTGTACCTTAGAATGAATACTGCCATCAAACATATTTCAGCGTTACGTGTTTAGATAATAAAATCCAGTTTAATTGCCAATCAAAATACAGACCATGTGTATTAAAATGGAGTTTATACATTTTATACATTACCTAAAATTCTTCAGTTAAAAATGATTAAGCTGTTCATGACTTGCAATGATAACATGCATGATTTTAAATGTACCTACCCGATCCCATAAAATGTAGCGCTCATAAAAAGTACTTACGAAATATGTAAACAAACAAGAAATGCAATTGACCCAAAAATGAAAATTTTGAATAAGAAGGAAACAAAAGAGTAAATTTGAAATAAAGAATAGAATAGTAATAGTCAATTTGGAACATGGTATTATAGAGTATATAGTATCAATTTCGCAAGCAATACAATTTCATTCATCGTCTCCCGTACACGCTAGCGTGATGTTCAAAACATCATAATTTCATCGCTAAGCAAGAATTTAACGCCAGCATTTAGATCCGGTTCCGGGACACAATCCATTACGCACTGTCACAATAAAATATACTGTCAATACTGGAAAGGGCCATTAGATAGTTATAAAAATATGTCTCTTTGCCTGAAAATTAAATACGTACTAATATTTTTTTATGAATTCACACGAAGACCGGACAGTGCATAGGAATCGGATCTTGTGACGAACAATAACATTTAACATGAGAGTCCATATATCATATATGCCAACTCGGAAACTAGTAAACAAATAAAAGTAGATCTTACGATTTTAAGCGACTATGTAAACTTTGAAACTTTTACTCATGGAACACATATACTAATACAGATTTAACAAAACTCTATTGAGTGATCTAATCATGCACAAACTGCACATGAGAAATTTACGTTATCCACTATCGAAAATGGTGTAAAGAACAACAACATAAATGACAAAAGCAAGCGAAGGTAATTTTGAATAATAAATTTTACACAGGAGCACAGAGATGTAAAATAATTGAAACTAGGACACTGTACTATATATACCATATATATAAGTTTTATTAAAATAAGGTAATGTTTACTTATATCAAGAATAACACGATAGAATGAAAAAACACGCTATCGTTAAAATTAAAAAAAAAAAAAAAACCGAATGCGACGCTTTAAAAATCAACAACAATCGTCATACCTTCTTGTGGAAGGCACAAGCATGGCGTAATGTTGTGATGATCACCATTTTCGATTAGGTGGTTCCACTAACATCAATTTTACAACATCAATTTGAGGAGTACGTTTATAGCAATAAGCGCCATACTCGGGAGTTTCGGTCACTGTCTAACATACATTTGACATCAATATTTCACTTCAACTCGATCGACCGTTTATGTGTATACATCGGACGTGTCAGTCAACATTTCATAATCAACTATTTCTGTATTTTAAGTTTAGACTGAGTTGAAGTGTCTTACATCGAAAGCGGTAATTTAATACGCTTTGGGAGGGGCGATAGTAACATCGACGACTATATTGTGGATTCATTATATAGGGTTAATACGTATATTATTTGGTTGAATTAACATCGGTATTTCACAAAACTATGCTTCCATGTAAAATTTCATTTATGGGAGGGTGAAATTAAAACGACTAATCATACAGATAAGCGATAAAAAACTATGAAACAAAACGATACGAATGACGAATTTCGTGCAGATTTTATATATATAGAGAGAGTGTATTCGAGGTGAAGTAATTTGTTAAAGACGAAGCGAACCATCGAAACAAACAAAACTAAAGCACGGTATAAATTAAATGATGAATAAAGAAAATGGTCGTGTTATAATAATGCCAATGTAGGTTCTCTATATATGGGATGAGATAACGAATTGAGTGGGTGAGCTTAAGATGCAGTCGCTATATCATACGTCATATCGCCGTATCCTACGGTCGTCATTGTCACGACCGCCCACCAAAACGCGTCGGGAATCGATTTGAAGAAGGAGTTCTCGCTTCCAGCCTCGGCGAAGTACACCGCGGAGGAGAACAGCACCACACCTTTAAGAACAAGCACACACGAACGGAGTACAGTGCGACGGGAGGGGATGCGAGCGAGCGGGGCGCGGGCGGGCGCGGCACGGCGCGAGGTTACCTCATGTCACCGTATCCCACCGTGGTCATCGTAATCACGGCCCACCAGAACGCGTCTGGGATCGACGAGAAATTAGAGTCCTCGCAGTCCTTATCCGCGAAGTACACGGCGCTGGAGAACACGACCACGCCTGCGAACACAACACACATGGCGCGCGCTCGGGCCACGACCTGGCTGTGCTCCCTCTTCCCTTGTCGCCACCGGCCAGCCGCGCCGCCCGACTCTTGGCTCGCAGCTCACGACCGAGCTCCAACGACCTCTCTATCTCTATCATGACGCCTTCGTTCCAGTTTCGGAGCGTGCGATACTAGTTATAACTTAACTATTTTATCAAGTATAATAAAAACCAAAGCTTTTATTAGATTTTAACATATTCTACGATAAACTTTTACGTGATAACAAAGTATGTGCGACTTACCTATAAACAAGAAAAATATAAGCAATCCCAATTCGCGCATCGAAGCTTTTAAGGTACGGCCCAGGATTTGAAGGCCCTTGGAATGACGAGACAGCTTGAAAATACGGAAGACGCGCACCAGACGAATGACACGAAGTATGGCGAGGCTCATGGCCTGGTTGGTGGATTTATCTTGCGGCGATACGGGCGCACGGGGCAGGTTTAACGTGTCTTCCTCCTCGGCGACGACGGTGGCCAGGGTGATGAAGTACGGAATGATGGCTATTATGTCGATGATATTCATTACGTCTCTAAAGAAATTGAACTTGTTCGGACAGGCCAGGAATCGCACTATAAGCTCGAAAGTGAACCAGATGATGCAGAGCGTTTCGATGAGGAAGAACGGGTCGGTGATATCGGGTACTTCGTCCTCCTCTATCTTGGTGCCATTGGTCGTGGTGTTGAAGACCTTGTAGTGCTTGAATTCGGGCAGGGTCTCCAGGCAAAAGATGACAATTGAAAGGAGAATGACAAAAACCGAGATGATGGCGACAACTCGGGCCGCCTGGGAGCTCTCAGGGTATTCGAAGAGCAGCCAGATTTTGCGTTGGCGCTCGTTGGCTGGCAGGGGTTTTTCTTCCTCCTTGATGAAACCCTCATCTTCGCTGTAAATAAATCGGTCTATATTAGGATCGTGATTATCGCAAAAGATACAATGCACAGGACTAGGTTGATTTTCATACCGGAATTTATTGGTAGCTTGTTCTCCCAGCTCGTAAAACTTGATCTCTTCAGAGAAAACGTCTAGCGGCACGTTGACCGGGCGGCGAAGCCGCCCGCCGCTTTGATAATAATACAGGATGGCGTCGAAAGATGGCCGGTTGCGGTCAAAGAAATATTCGTTCCTGAAAATAATTGATTTTAGTAAACTACGTTATTGTCAAAAGCTCATTCACATACGTGTACGAACGTGAAATACATGCGTATATATAACAAAAAAAAAATTAAATTAAAAAAATGATAAAGTGTAGTAGATTCATTACTTCATAACTGATAAGAGATGGAGGGAATTCACAAAGTGTAAACTCATAAGCGTCGTGATGTCACATTAGTTGTGACAAGGCCCACCTGGAAATTACTGACTCTTTATTACTGAAGTACCTTTTGTTTGTGAATGTATATTACAAGTACTATATTCAGAAAGGTCTAAAAGAAAAGGACCACCATGACGTTACACCAGGGACAAAGAGGTCATACCAAGTGGAGTGCTTTTACAAAGACGAGGGGTGGGTCCTCAACTATTAAACTATTAAATTTATGTAATTGAATTTAAGAACGACCCCTAATGCGATACGCAATAAGTATGGCACGTCGGGAACGTCGAAATTAAAGTAATATAATTAATACACTAATAATAATATAATTAAATAGAGATTTAGACAACTCTCAACTGAGTGGAAAGTTTTTTTTTTGTTTTAGTACCAATATTTGCTTTTCTTATTATTTCATAAATTTGGTAGACGCGAAGAAGCCGCAACATGCTATATTTATTGACTAAATACTGTGTTGTGGATAGTTTTGCTCACCGTAATGGATCAAAGTATCTTATGCGTCGTGCTGGATCTCCTAGCAATGTTTCCGGAAATTGGTTCAGTGTTCTTAGTTGAGTTTCGAATTTAAGTCCGCTTACCTGTTAACAAAGAAAATTGTTCATTAATTTAATGTTCATTTCACAGCTGGATTCAAAACTAGTATTATTTTTGGCACATGTTAAAAAACTATACACCGCAGCGAATGGTTTTAGTTAGAGAGTGCATTCGAGTGCATGCGAACTGTGTATCTGACGTGATGTCAAGTTTCGAGTGTGAATGGAGTCGTGGGGATGTCGTTGTCAGCTGTTTCGTCTACAAAACGGCAACGCATACACTAGTACTGGTGTACATGTGGTAGGTCGGAATCAAAATGCTATCTGTACGTAATGGACGTTGCTGACGATTTCGTTACTAAAGAAATACATGAATATCGAAAAATAATCGTTTGCCATTTTAATAACAAAGTGCAGCCTATATTTCATAAACGTTTGACGACCGCTTAGCCTAGTGGGTAGCGATCCTACCTACGAAGCTGGAGGTCCCGGGTTCGAATCCCAGGTCGGGTCAGTATTTATATGATGAATATTGATACTGGTACCGGGTCTTGGTTGTTATATGTATACCATGTATGTAACCACAACACAAGCTAATTCTTAGTTTGGGACCTAGACGTTGTTGTGTGTATACTTTATTATAATTATTTCTTTATGCGGTCGTAATTGCTATAGTACAAGATCCCGACCTATCTTATGAACCCCTCATTCTTTTCCCATGCGAAATATTACTAAGAAGGGACGGTACCCTTAATTCGGCGCAGGCTATTTTGAACTCAAGTTGTAATTTTTTTTAAATAAATAGATTAACTATTTTTCCAAACTATCAAAAGTTATTACATTCTGTTACAACTTTCAAGGTATATTCCAAGCACCAAAAATAGTATTAATTACTATTTTTATTGTTGTTCTAACGAGAAACAAAGTTTGATTTTTACCAAAACTCTTAAATTTTTTCGTACATTTTTGATACCGAAATTTTTTTTATTATTTTTATTAAATATTATAATTACTATTATATTCATATGCCAAAATTAATTCAACAATTTTTGTTAAAAAATTGCTTGGACCGAGTTTAGGATGCTTTCTTTAGTAATTTCTTTATTTTTCAATATATTTGCTATCAATACGGTCTTCACGACATCGAAAATTGTACCGTAATGTTGTATTTTACAGTAATAGGCCTTTTTACTTTACAACAATCACAATCGAGCATTCTGTTTTTAACGTATACGTAAACTGCGAAAAGCAACCCGCTCACGCCCCGTAGCTCCCTTCATTATCACTATTAAAATATCTGCCTAATTTTAATCGCAAATGTATTGAAAAACGTCGTATGATACTCGTACTTAGTAAGCGGGCTATTATAGTCAATGGTTAGTATGTCATAGTATAGTCAACACCTAGAATATAATATGAAGTTTACAGTACTTGCATCATAATGTAATATTATCGTATTTGAACACCGTACTCAATTGCAATGTGATTTCTTTATAGATAGTAAGTGCAAACAGAAATCTTACGGCGTACATAAAAAATAACATTCCAAATAAGACAGCGTTGGTGCCTCAGGGTTGGGCTTGCCGGCCAAGACCCCGACCGAGCTCGAATGATGATCCCGAATGAGCTTTCTTACTGGTGACGTTCTTCTTCTTACGTTCAAGAAATAATTCTGGTTCGAGACGTCGAGTAAGTCGCATACATCTATCTGAGTTCGCTAACGTTGTTTAAATTACATGTTAACTTTTTACAATAATTCTAACTCACTGAATCTGAAAGTTAATATAAGTTTCGATTACATTAATATTTGTCTCCTTTAAATTATCCGATCGCAAACAACCACGTCGTCATTGGTGCTAAATTTAATTTAAAATTGGTTCAGTTAAAAAAAAATTGTCTGATAGTTCGAGGTCATTTAGACAATATTTTGATTTTAATGACTTGCCTCAGTTTAAACTGCCACAAACGGCGAGCTTGACCTTAGATGATGATTATGGTCGCTTGTGATTTGCATATGTAATTCGCCGGCAAGCTCGTTTCGCGCTGCTTGTCTTCCAAGGGCGGTGAAAGCTATTCTGAGCGAAAGTGGGGCACCGCTGAGGGTAGGGGCTTTTGTGACACAGGCCCCAGGTTTGCAAAGGTCTATATAATATTTGTTTTTCATCAGCAAAGCATTTTGTAAACTTCAACCACGCTTGATTCTCGAATAGGTTATTTATATCCTCGAGTTGCTATGTAAAAATATGCAACTGCAGGGAGACCTACAAATATTGCCTCAAAGGACCTTCGTCGAAATTTATGGCTGATGTTTCCTTCTTATTTTAAGAAATAGGAACGATTACGGTCGAAATAATACGAAAAATGGGATTAAAGGGGTAAAATGAAAGGGCCTGTGTAAAACCCGCATTTATGATTTCGAGTTTCATAATACGATTTGGATATATACATTCTCGACACTGGCTATGATGAGCGCGTCTCTTAATTTTCGTTTTTATATTCATAAGTTATATTTATTAAGATAAACTAATTAATAAAAAAAATTCATTGATGTCTTCAAAACTAGCGATGTTACAAACTTTAAAAATTGGTCGTTCGATGCCCACATTTCGCGCGTTTATCACGACTTACAAATAACACTATGCATAAATTAGCTTTTCCAGTATTTGTTTAAATACCACATTTGGCACATATTTAGAAATTCTAAATTTGTAATTATTGTAATATTGTAATTAGTTTATAAGAGCTATTTGAGCTATACATAAATTAAAATCTATACATAGTCTATGCATACAAAGAAAGAAACATTCTTATGGTCCCATCAGTACATTTTCAAAAATATTACGTATTATATAAAAATTACAAAGTTTTCCTAAGGTATAAATAAGGCATATGCTTGTTATTCTTAGATTCTGACTTCCAAAAGCAAACGATACCTTCCTTCCTTCGTAACTGTGTTCGTTTTTATAATAAACTTCAAATGGAAGTATAAATAGCAAACAGTTTAAAAAATATATGAATGTTAAGCTCATAAAAAAGCTTATTGTTCTGTCCAGGAATATTTGAAAGATAATAAGCATGGACATTATTGTAATGTAATGTAATAGTCTAAACATTCTATATTAAAAAAAAAATACCGTCGGGAGTTTCTGGTATTACCGAATCAGCGGCAAATGCAACTTGACTTTTAAGTGTGTGTTATGCATCTTATATATATAACAAAATATTTTGAAATTTATTTTTCGATATAGTTATAGAACAGTTCGAAGGTCCCCTATTTCTTTATTTTTGAAGATAACAAGGAATAATTTGTACTCCGTTTATTAAATTCTAAATAATGACATCCCATTTGTCAATGAGAAAAAAAATTCAACTTATCTTTCATTTCTTCCTCTCTAATAATCATTTAATCAAATTCCTTATTCGGTGTTCGGACTTGGGTTAAAATTATACACAAAACATCTATCTATGTTTCAAGTCTGTAACTCATTTCGTTTCCGAACTAGAGTCCTATGACATACGGACGGACGGACAGACAGACAGCAGAGCGACAGCAATAGAACTCTGTTTTGCCCTTTGGGTTCGGAACCGTAAACATGATGGGTTGATTTATATTCCGTTTTTTTTAAATATACCTATTCTTTAGTACACGTTCGACATAGAAATCGCGTTCATTTCGATTAGTCTATAAAATGCACACACGCGTACTGGAAGTTACACAATCACCGGCCCGGAAATACCAGAAGGAAAAGAGTCGGCAAGAAACCGTTTCAAGTATGAACATATGATATATTTTTAAACTTCGGATGACGATGAATGATGTCTTTGTATTATTATTTTTAAATATTCGTTAACATAATAATAATTAAGCTTTTTCCATGAGCTGGACACAATAATATTAATAAAAAATCTAACACAATTAAAGGTATTGTTTATCATAGAGAGTCTAGATCTGGGAATTGCAAGCATGTGCCAACTTATCTCTGATATTTAATTGTGGGCCTAATTGACAAATTAAAGTATTACTATACCACAATTTGTAAAGATTGATGTAATAGTTTCAGAAGCCTACGGTCAATTGAAGCCAAACACAACAGAAATATCGATTTGTGTTCATAATAAGTCGTGGCATTGTTTGAAAAGAACTAGAAGTGCTAGAAGGTCTTTGCAGTGAATCCATTCGCAATTCAAGGACTAAGTATCTATTTCCTGGTAGAGTTTGTCTATGATATCTTGTTCTAATCATCTACTGAAACATATATTTTGAAAATCTAATAGAGTAAATTGACGATAAATATGTACGGTTTTATTAGACAGTTGCATTGTATTCAATTCGATCCCAAAGAATAAATAAAGAGTAACACTTAAAAGTTCTATGTCCTTTCTATAAGTAAACTCATGTAGTTCATGTCATTCAATATCGTGATAGCCGAGTGATAGCGAGCCCGTTTCATATTTACGAGAATGTGGTTCAAATCCCAGGCGTATAAAAATGATTTTTTTCTTACTTATGTACTATCACTGACCCTGTGTCTCGGAGAGCACGTTAAGCCGTCGGTCCCGGTTGACATCAATAGATGGCCGTCGTTAAAATTCACCAACCCGCACTGGTGCAGCTTAATGGATTCATCTCTAAGCATCCTCATCCCGAGGGGAGGTCTGAGCCCCTGCAGTGGGTCATTAATGGGCTCGTGGTATGGTATAAGTAAATTCATGTACATTTTATTGTTTAGTAAATTAGAATAATTTAAATCATTAGGTGATCGTGATTTAGTACTTTTGTGATCTATATGTTGCAAATTTTTATAAAGTATCTTTTTTTTGGAATAATTAATTAGTGGTCGAAATTTTCATGTTGTGAATATAATTTGGATTAATTAATGTGATAAATTAGTGGAAGTTTCAACGCTCCATGTGTATGTTAAGTTATTGCCTTAACATTAAATATCATTAAGTTATTGCCCTAAATACATTTTATGCATTGTTTGTATGTTTCTCTGTATCCTAATGATAAATTCGCATAATTACTGTTATGACGCTGCCGTAAGCTTTATAAGCTTTCTAAGCTCACTTCTGTTAGACATCTTTTAATTTAAGTAACTATTACCAATAGAAGGAAATTAATTAATGTATTTTTGGTGTTTTTAATATTCTATACTATAGGTAAGATTCGATTAAGGTACGCCAGTCATCACGAATCTTTCAGTGTTTTTCCAGATAAATTAAATGTAAAATATTCTTTGAATATTAAATATATTTGAATAAATGATTTGCCTTCCGGCTTTACCTGTCTGATATATATCAAGAATATTAAAGTCATCATAATAATATCCAACTGTTAGGGCATTGAAATAAATTCCACGTAATATTTAATGAAATTGTCAAATAAAGTAATCTTAACGAGTCGAGAGCGGGCGGATCGAATCGATAGAATAAGGCTGTCCAGACAAGACATCTGATTTATTAAGTCTGTTTAATTATTTTCTGCATAAAAGTACGAATTGACTAGAAGCCCTCTTGTACGTTTACCGTCTAACCACTCATACTCTAGCTAGCTGGTGCAAGATGACGAGTTCTAGTCCGAGTTTCAGTGCGCAAGGTCCCCGCGCACCGGTCTGCACCCCCGTGATAACTCCGCGTGTCAGTCTTCAACTCCGCAAAATTGCATAATGTCACTTCGATAATGTGAATTGACATTTATGACTCTAATAAAATAACCAAACGCTGCTGTCAAATTAATTTACTCTATGATTTTCAGACTATCCTCGACTGGACTGTGGACATTGTTGGTTGACATTACTGACATTTGAAATTTTCGCACTAGATAAATTAAATAAATTAGACTCCACGGAAGCGGTAATATGATATTTGACTATTTATTTATTTACTTATTTATTTATTTATTGGATTATCACATGTCAATCTTTAGGTGGTCAGACAAAATCATCTTATACACTATGTGACGCCCCGTGAGAGCATAAATACATTATATTTATCAAGAAAATATAAAAATATACTGTATACTGTATAAAGGAAATTATATTCGGTTGATGAAAATGTCAATTATAAGCTATTAAACTTATCTCTGACTCTTCCTAGCAAAAGGATTTTTAACATTATTTTAAATGGCCTGACGTCACACATAGATACGCCGTGCGGTATTGCCCTCTCTGTCTAGCAGGACATTTAAAAAAATCATAACTTCGTTAATAATGATTATTTTTTAAATTATTTCATTGTTATGATATATTTAGAAAACTCTTTTATATAAAATAATTTAAAACATTTCTCAACTACCCTATTACACGACTTAGTTGACTAGATAATTGGCTTAGGTCAATTTTGAATCATTAGTAAGTCTCTATTAATGTGGTGATAACAATTTTTTGTGACAATTTAGCGAGGATTCCGACCTGCTCTCTTAAAAAACAACTTCAACAATCTGAGTTGCTGAATACGTAAATGTGAGATAATATTTGATTTATTAAATTTTCGTACAGTGAAATAATTATGTAACTCCAATAATATATATATATATATATATATATATATATAATATTGTTAGTAGGTATGTTCTACGAGAGTCTATATACAATGGTTTGATATCTTTGGTACTATACAGCGGCGTATATCGTCAAACACACATCTTCAAATTTTGATTTCATGTACCTACTTGGTTTGGGAATGAGAATTTATATAAAAATTGGCGGGATGAATTAGAATATAATCATTTTATTTGACCGGTCTAAATATACAACTAAAAGTATTTACAAATTAAAAAATATTATGTAAATTATGATAAATGACAAAATTTTAAAGAGACGATGGGTTCAGGGTACGAAGGATACTTGCCCCGTTGCCGCGCTGTATTGCGACACTGATCCTCTTAACAAAGTATTCCTTGCTCAAAGGATCCCCTGTCAACAGACACACCGGTCTAAACAAAATTATTATATTATATATATTATATAAATCACAAGACGGATGTTCGTAGAACTAGTTTCTATTAAGCATAAGTAAAAACAAGGTTACTTATTCATTATATGCTAAAATTACAAATTAAGCGCGAAGACAATGGACAGTCGCGTGCGCGTTGATAAAGATTTTTTTCAAACTCTACATCCGGAGGTGAAGGAAAACAACTGGCGTCAGTGCTACTATCCGTTTAAGTTAGAATATTCGGCAAGTCCGGGCAACATCAACCAAATATGTGTGAAAAACGGTAACAACCCGAACTGTCAGCGTTTTTTATGCAATACCTGCGAAGTTGTATTCTAAATGTAGAACAATGAAGACGTATTGTTGTGTGCAGCTTTCGTAATAATTTATGTTATTAACGCAAATCAAAGAAAGTCGTCCGACTCGTGCCGCACGTGTTTGAACTAGTGTCTAGATGTGTCTAGTGGACTAGTCCACGCGAGCGGAGCCGCGGGTGGAAAGCTAGTTTGAAAATAAAATATAGCCCATGTTACTCGCTGAGAATGTAGCTTTTTTATAGATTTTTAGGATTATTAATATCATATACGTGGTTTTTAAGGTTATCCGCGACGAAGAAACAAACATATCAAATCTATCTTCTATCTACGTTAGTAACATTACTACAGATAAGCAGTGTTTTGTATTTAAATTTAATGGCATAAAAAATTTCTTGTGTAAATAAATAACATTTTCAAATGCACAATTTGTTTGTCACTGTTTACAGGCAACTGTATTTCTTAGCAGGACGTCTGAAATATAACTTATATTATTGCTTTAACATAAAAGTTGGATACTCATCTATCAAATCTACGACACTATTTGATTAATGCCTAAAACAGAATAGAAACAATAGTTCCTAATATAAATAAGCTCGAAAACGATAAAAAGGAAAGGAGTTTATTGTAATTTACATTAGACTCAGCTGACCAACGAAAAAAAAAAGACCCTAAGCACTGAAAAAACAATTTACTTCCAACAACAATTCATTGTTTCTGGGTTTCGCACACATGAGCGGTGCATATTGTTATTGTACCCATATATAATGGTTAGCTAAATTCAAAGAATTATTATGTGTCACATTTGATAATTAGTTATAATAATTATTGAAACGAGTGGAACTTTCAACAGACGGAAATATTTATGTCAAAGTCAAATAATAAAAGGAAGTAAACAAAGTCAATACATAATTTTATTAGTATTGAGTCTATGGAATACTGACGGACAAAGTTACGGTTCTAGGAAATCAAGGAAAGATTTGCTCCTAAAGATTGCTCCAAACAGCAATTACACAATTACACGCATGAAAGGACATAGTAAATGACACGTAAGCGATTACAGCTACTGGCCGGGGCTGATATAAAAGAACCGAAATAATAATCGGCTTTACTCGAAAGAAATGGGCAGTGGTTTTGCTGAAATATTAAATTTTATGAAGTTTGCATTCGGTGTATTTCGTAGAAAGGTGCTTTGCTCTGGAGTTTTATATTGACTGGCGGGAAATGTGCGATACGTGAGATGAATAATTAAGTTATTTGCTCAAGGGGCCGATACATTATAATTAATGTTAAAAGATCAAGTTTTCAACACATTTGTGAAAAGTACATCGGACAGTGTCTCAAAGATCGACCGGTTGCTGGCCAGTTAAACTGCAAAATCTCGCATTTTCAAAACGACGGGATATATGTTGGCTTGTTGATCAGTTCGTGCCAGGATTTGAGGAACAATCCATTCAATCAGGAACAATCGATGAGGAGGAGGAATATATAACTTCAGGATCACAACAAATAACTGTTCACATAACGACTAACCATCAAAGTACGTAAATGGAAAACTTATTCAAAGTAAATAATTCCCTGAAAACGGAACAAACATTGTGGCACTGAACATTACCTTTTTTGTACACTGACCAATGTTATTGTAACAATAGGGCAAAAAGGTAAACAACCAGCGCTGTGCTTGTAAACGAAACGATCGCGAGCGTTTATATTTTTTTTTGTCGCCCTATGAAAGCAAACGTTGTTTTTATTTTGTTCTGCGAATTACTAGGAATTACTGGAATTCGCTGTAAATGTTATTAATAACAATTCTAGCATTTATCTGTTGTCATAAGCTAAACAGACGATTATAAATTAATTATAACCTTACTTGATAAGGTAGATGTCCCCTTCTACCCCAAAAAATTCAAATAAAATAATTTATTTAAGGACATCTTAAGTATGTAGTGTTGCTTAATGTGTAATGAGCATCAACTCCTTAAAAAATATTAAAGTCGCAATGAAATAGAGTTTCGAGTTAGTGTTTTATAAAAATTATTGACAGATAACAGAATGAATATGTAGCGTAGTAACTGAAGGAAAATTTCAGTTTGAAGATTGCAGCGTTTTTGAGCTGGTAAAAATACGATTTACGGAAATTAAGAAGTCTGCATTTAAAAATGTCATGTTAGTAGAGAGCTGCTTCGCAGTCTATTTATAATTGATGGTTTTGAAAATTGTCATATAGGTAGAATAATTTTTTAGTCATGTGTCCATAATTTCTTACATTACCTAGAGTGCTATTAATATTTATTAGATCAGTTTGTGATTCTTTCTTATTTCTCTGTTGATTTTCTATATAAATGATTCACAACAATAAATAATTCAGAATATGATCTTCGGTTTATGAGGAAAGAAAATAACAATATGATTACGAATCGTCCTCATTTTGATTCGCAACTTATACAAGCATATTTTTTATGAAAACGGCTACATATTAAACGTGGGCAAACAATTGATAAAATAATTGTATTTACTAATATCTTTTATTTATTGTTATCTCTACAAATATAGGGTAGATGTTTGTTGACATGGCCATTTTCATTACTTTCAGTTTTATTTATACTTTTTAAAGTGATCATGTATTTTTTTCCATGTCAACATGAAACAATTTATACGGAATGATATAGAAACTACGTTTAATATAGGAAAAGACAATGAATTCAAAATAGACTTAAATTGTTGATAAATCTTTATGTTTATTGCATAAAATTGCAAGTTTTTGTAAATTATGTTTCGCTTTTGCATCATAACCAACAAAAATCGATACAACAAGAATTGATTTCTAAAAAAACAATTCATTATTAGTGAATAGACTTATAAAAGGCTTAAGAACGTTTATTACTTGAAAAGTCTAGCTGATGTATAGCCAATCGGTGTTAAAGTGTTTCCATAGCGGGCGTCAGGCATGACGTTTTCGCCTGTAATATTTTATAACAGTGAGGCAGATCACCAAAGAGTGATGTAATTCGTTATAAATAAGTACACCTTGCTTTATAAAACATTATATAGGCTGTATTCAAGCAATATGATGATACCACTGGCTTATGTCTATTTAAGGTTTTAAAATTATGAACGTGTTATGGGTTACTAGACAACTCATATACATACAACTTTTTTTAATAATTTATACATATATAAATATTTTACACCCAGACCCGGAACGAAATAAACATGCACACAAATATTTGTTCCAGGCGGAATCGAATCCACAGTCTTTGGCTTCGCAGTTAAAGTCCTTGGCCTTTTATAACTATTATGTGTATCAATAAGTTAATTTGTGCTGTTGGTTTTCCATACAAATAAAATAAAATAAAATAAATAAAATAAAGTCTATAACCACTTGGCCAATCGGTCAGTCAAATATATATAAAATATCAATAATAAAATACCTATTGTCGCGCCCCCTGGCATTCTATGGTGCCTCAAGATAGCTGTTTGCAAACATGGATACAACATTGAAAAGTGTTACTCAGACTAGGGTGGACCAATGACTTCTACACCATTCACTATTAAAAGTGAAACAGAATAAAGAAAATTTAGGGCGCCGCCACCTGTTTTTTGTTTTCTTTCTAGATTCCATAAATAACGAAACCACAGTTTCCATAAACGAAATCACAGTTTCAAAATTTTTTACACAAGTTACAATAGTAAAAATAACCTACATTTGGTACTAAAACGCATGTTTCGGTAATACTAGTTTAAAGGTAGTTTATAGAAATAAGCATTTATAACCTAATTAATTTTTGAACCGATTGAATTACAGAGCAAAAAGAAAAACAAAGAATATCTAAAATAATCATGTTGTCATGGCTTGGCAATAAATTGTCAAAATTGCTTATAGTCTTCACAAATTATTTAAAGCTAACCAAAATTATACTCATGTGCCTATGGTTAAAGGAAAGTTATATATTTATATATATACATAAAAATAAGTGAAACACTTTACAGCTTTTTTCTGCTCAAACAACTTTTTAGAGTACCTCAATATGTACACGACGACGAAGCACAGATATTTCACCTCTTTTCGTTGCGGAGTTATGATTAATTCTTTGGTCGTATGGAGTGTATTTCGAGACCGTTCTTCGACTCTCTCCTCCGCTCGATTATTAGTGTACAATAGCGTGAGTGCACTAACAGGTATAAGACACTGTCTTTCTTCAAAATATGTACATCACTTGTCGGTACTGACCTTGATTCACGAGATATACCAACGTTTATTGCTACAAAAAAAAGCGTTTTATTAGTAATTCTGGCAGGACTTTTTATAGAGCCTTTTTAAAACGATTTCACGTTAAAATTTATTGATCATTACATTAGCATCCTTTTATTTTTGCTGATTGAACATGTTACTAAAGCTGGAATACATATAAAAAAAAAGAAATGATGTGGGTTCACCTCGACTCAAAAACGATGTTCTTTTTCTGTCACAAAAAGCATGTTCGGTATCAGCATTCAGTGTCAAAAAAATAGCTTGGTGTCTTTGTTGAGTGCGTTTGTGGGTGTTTGAATAGTCTAAACAAAAATTTCTGGAGCTACGATGCATTTTCATTTTCTGTCAAGTGTGTAGCAGTCATAAAATTCTAGCGACAGAATTTGGCTATACTACTCCCAATAATACTCAGAATATTTTCACCTTGGTTAACCCGCAGCCTTAGAACCGAAACATTTTCGGTAGAACGAAGAAAAACAACTCCCTCCTATATCAAAAAAGCCCACTTCACCATTAAGACGTAGTTGACGAAGCAATTTTTACTTAACGGATTTTTGAAGATTTGATTCACGAATAAGTATCCGTTGCTCAAAAGAATAAACGATGTAAGACTTTAGATCCTTTAACGAATCTAGCCTTACTTTCAGACTAATAAAAATAGAAATTGAATACCATTGTACAGAGAATCTGAAACTTAATAAAATCAGAGAAAATAACATAAATAATTACTGGGGCCGACCTCTCCGCCTCTCCGCCGCTGCCGGTCCACTCGAAAAGAAATTGCGATGCCTTTCGAACTCTAAAGAAAAGACAAAAACTTGAACCTACCTGACAAATTAAATTTGCAAGTAGGTTCAGATTTCGATAAAAAAAAAAATAAACTGATTGTTAGACGTTTTTCAGAGAACTGAGACATCTGATATTTTATTCTTGTTTTTATATAATTCAGCAATAAATTTCTATATTTCAATATATTGAAAACATTTCAGAGGAATTACTAATTTATCTAAATTTCGTCTATGACACTAACGAAATTGATAAATTTTTCATTAAAAAAAAAAAATGAAAACAGCTACTGGATTTTAAGCCGTTACGATTATCGCGTTAGTTATCATTTTAAACCAAAAGGGAAAGTCATGGTGAATATTGGCTTACCATTGTGCTAAAATATTTCACCGTTCTTGTCGATCAATAACGAAATAAGGCTTCCTTCACTACATATAAAATAAAGTCCCTCCACCGCGTCTTTCGGTCTTTCTGTTTGTCTAAACGCTATAACCTTAAAAGCTACCGAACGGATTTTCATACAGTTGTGATTAATACACGGAGTGATTTAAGAGGAAAGTTTATGTGTACTATGTGCCATCGCGGACTTTTCTTTAGACCTATAGAAGAGGAACAATTCGTACATGATATTTTGTTATATCTCAAAGGGATTAGGCAGCTTCTAGATGGAGGCTCCTAGTTTGGTTGATTTTTTTCGACACCTTCAACAATCAGCGTCATATTTAAACTAAGTTAGATAAAGTATCTATTAATGAATTATACCCATAAACCTTTTCCTTGAATCACTTCATTCATTAGTGATAACCGTATAAAAATCCGTTTGGTATTTTTTCAGTTTATCGCGTTCAGACAGACACACAGATGCGGCGGTGGGATTTTGTTTTATAATATGTAGTGATTGTCTTCCAATGGAAGACAATACTTGACTACTACTAAGTATATTATATTTATCAAGAAAATATAAAAATGGACTTTATACGGTAACAAAACTTATGAACGAAATTATATTCGGTTGAAGAATATAGAAATTACAAGCATTTGAAATTTTATCTCTGTCTCCTTCTTGCAAACCGATATTTGACATTAATTGAAATGGCCTGACGTCACACACAGGTACGCCGTGCGATATTGCCTTCTCTGTCTAACAGGATATTGTAAACATTCTTAAATTTGTTAATAAAGATTTATTTTTTAAAATTCTTTTACTGTTATGATATATTTAGAAAACTCTTTCATTTAATTTAAAAAAAATTGTCAACAAGCCTATTGTGAAACCTGACCGGGACGACATGGAGGTATGCATGTAGAGGCATTAGGCACATGCGTACATATGATCGTATTTGAAGGCATCCAATCCACGTGTACATAACATTTCTAGTTTAGCCTAATATGTGTGAAAAACAAAGTTCATAAGGTAACAAAAATTTTATTCGTACAATTGACGGTAGGTTTGTTTTTCAAGTTCAGCGTTCTATTCTGCAACGTAATATAATAACGGCCGCCACTATGTTTATTTTCAATTGAAATTGAACGATACTATTTTGAATGATTATTTCAATACGCTAAAGTATAAATGCTTCTAGTATTGCGAGTGCGTCTCAGCGTAAAGTGTTTACGTCAAACGAAGGGCAAACATCCGCTTTTTTTAGACACATATAATTTTCATTCCTGCCATTCAGTACAGTCATATAGTAAATAAATTTGACAGCAGTGTTTGGTTGTAATAGAAACATAAATGTCACTTCACAGCATCGAAAATGTCAATCGCGGGGTCGAAGACAGGCGCGCGGGGACCTCACGGACTGAAACTCGCCATCTTGGACCAGCTAGCTAGAGTACGAGTGGTTAGACGGTAAACGCGCAAGAAGGCTTCTAGTCAATTCGTAAATTTTAAAAGAGTACAGTACGAAAGAATAAATAAATTTCTAGTAAAAATTTTTATGTCTTTGTAAATATTTGTATAGTAATAAAAATCACAGGCGATGAATTAGGACACAAGCAGAGAAACTCCCTAATTAAATATCTGAAATTTTAATTGAAGTGAGTGAATTAAATATCTGTAAAGATACTGTCAAATATTCTTGGATTTTTACATGAGACGTTGTAATTTTCTACAATCCGATTCCAATATGACAAAAATATTTGTATGACTCCGAATAGATGTTTTAAAATCCTGTTACAGAAAAATGTAGATATTAGCCCATAATACTAATCGTCAATAGAATTTTCCATTTTTCCATAGAATGTTCTGCTGACGGCTTAGGTGACCTATGCAATAAAACGTTTGCGATTGACTATTTTATCTCCAATATATTTTAGATTACTAAAACTGTTTATCTGAACTGAAAAAAGAATTATGGGAAAAAAAAATTGGGGAAGGGCTCATTATGAGTCAAAAAAGCATTATAATACCAATATCGCTTATTAGCGAACTGGGGATAACATACCTATTAATTAAAACTTCATCGCAACTGAGGGAATAGTACAAAATACGGGAGAAGTTCGTATTGAAAGCTCAAAGTTTCAAGACGAACTTTTCTCCTTATTCTAGAAGCTGAGAAACGAACGGAAAATTATAGGAAGTGGAAGTTTCGAGAAGTGGGCTGATGAGTGAAAAGGGCATTATAATACCAATATCGCTTATTAGCAAACCATGTGTAGTGTACCTGGAATTAATTAAAACTTCATCTCAAGCGAGTAAATAATATTAAACACGAGAAAAGTTCGTTGTGAAAGCTCCTTATACTAAAAGCTGTGAAACGAACGATAATACGTCCATTGTTATGAAAACGTCATTAAAATGACGGCCTGAACATAACTGGATAAAGTTTACGGTGAACAAAAAAAAAACTCGATAATACTTATGCCTATAATACTTAATCCTAGTAATTATGTTTGGCAGAAGGAAGTTATAGTCTATAGAACCTATTTCTGGTTTAGAAGGCCGTGCGGCCGTAGAAATCCGGGCGTGTAACAATGAGTTTTTTCTGACTTAAGTACATTACTATCGCTGAATCCTTGCCTCGGATAACGCGGAAGCTGTCGGTCCCGATTGCCATCAATAGATGGCAGTCGTTAAAATCCACCGACCCGCACTAGAGCAGCATGGTGGATTAAGCTCCAATTCTCCTCACCCTGGAGGGAGGCATAAGCCCCTGCAGTGGGGCACAATGGGCTGGTGGAAGTGGAAATTATAACAATGAAAATTACCAAAGTTATTTTATTTTTGTTGCAAGAAACATCAGTTTACATGACTTAATAATAATTTAATGTACTTGTTCCGTCGTCAATGAACAAAGAAAAAAAGTATATCTTAATATATTTTTTAAAGTCCTGTTTTTTGGAAAAATCGTCTGTCTGATTATTGTCAAAGTTAAGTTCTTTTTTGTCATGTTTAAAAACAGCCAGTCAGTCTATGGTCAGTCGCCGTCGCCGCGACAGTACTAGAAACAAAATTTTAATAACCAGTCCATAGTTTTTGTTTGATAGATCACTGAAACCGCCACGAGTTAAATACAGCGCTCTTTATACGAAAGGATGTTGTATGTTTTACGATTTCATCGAGGCCGATAGAAAATCTGTTGAATAATAAAAATAAGTATATTTCTGTCATAATTCAAGTGTTCCGATACCTATAAATAATAACGCCAAAAAGCTGTTATATAAATAGGTGCCTGTTAAAGAATGTAATATAAAAAAAACACTGAACTCGATATTAAAAAAATATTAGAGTTTCAAAAGTATAGCCATTCAAATATGTAATACATGTTTTAAAAGGGTGAGCCATTTTTCAAATAGAAAGTTTCAAAGTATAATTTATCACTTAAGACGTTAGGCTTTTGAAGCGGTTACAATATATTGCCACCTATATTGCATATTTAAATAGCTATACTTTTGAAACTTAAACGATGATGATTATTTTTTAATGTTTTATATTTAAAAGGTTGTTTATAAAATGGTTTTTTAACACATTTTTTGTTTTACACTTTTTTAAATTGTTCATATGTATGTGTCTAGTGGCTCAGGGGTTAGTAAATTAAAAACATTTGTACGGAAAATAGTTATAATGGGTATTCAACCATTTGGTAGGCACCAGCCCATTATTCCCCACTGCGGACGCTTCGGCCTCTCCCTAGGGTGACGGGGCTTGGAGCTTAATTTATCACACAGCTCCAGTGCGGGTTGGTGGATTTTAATGATTACCATGTGTTGATGGCCCTCGAGACCGACGGCTTAACGTGCTCTCCGAGACACGGAGTCAGTGATAGTTATGTTATTAAGTCAGGAAAAAGTAATTGGTACCCACCCGGATTAGAACCACGGCCGCAAGCCTTTTAAACTCAAAACAGGTTTACTGCGTTCCGGCTATCACGACACATAGTTGGAGATTAAAAATAAAATAGTTCAGTGTTTTTTTTAATTGTAAAATGACTCAATAACCCCTATAATAAATGTTAACACACAAAAGTAATCAATGCAAGGGTAGTCACGGGCGATCGCTAGTAGCTTATAACAGTACCTACATATAGAAAATACGTCTTGTTCGTGTTCCTACAGTTCTAAGACTTTCAAGGTGTTATATTTATTGAGGACTAGCTTTCCACTTGCGGTTTCGCTTGCGTGGATTTCATGTTTGTACCGAAACCGCTAAAAGGACTTTTCGGTTTAAAAGAATAACAAATCCACAAATACGTTTCCCGAGGTGAAAAGTTGCCTATTCATTTCCAGAGTTCAAACTATATCTGTATCAAATATAACCAAAATCGGATCTGAAATTTAGGTGTGAAAAAGTAAAAAGCATACAAACATATTCCTGCGATAGGAATTAGTTTACGTCCGTATTTAGGATGCAAGCTATTTGCCTATCAAGTTTCATCAAAATCGATTCAGCGGTTTAGCAGTGACAATTTACCAGATAGCGACAGCGTGGTTGGACTTATAGGAATGCCTACTATGCCCTACCCAGCTTCGCACGGGTAGCAGAGCATGTATTATGCTCACATTTTTTTTTACTGTCGTAGTGTCGTATCAGCTTAGGGCGACGAGCGTGTGGATTAAATTTAAGTGTGACTTATGTGCATCCTACTAGAAGCATTTTTAATGATTTTTATTTCCAATCCCGCAACTATTTGAAAAAGTAAAGAATATGCACATAAAAACAAACTAAAATATTTTTTCGTTTTTTTCTGCCTGATTACGTGCAAAAATAAACATATTAGGTATGTTTAGACGTTATGCGTGACAGAGCAACATACAATTGGACAGCTTGAATTCGTTTTGTCGTACGATAATTTTAATTTTGCGATAACTCCTAAGATATTTATTTATTTATATTAAGGAAAATCACCAGTTACAAAAATGAAAATAATTACAGTGAGTGGTTAACAGTCAACCATTTACAGATTCCCACTGATAGAAATAATATTTTAAATTGTAGGCTGTAAAGCCTACAAATAAAACTAAAAAATTACTATAAAATTAATTACTAAAAAATGTTTGTAAATATCGATTAATTAAAGCAAATATTTTAAATAAAAATCTAATGCAAAATTAAAAATAAATAAATAGAATAAAAACAACATACATTTTTCCCCAATTATTGAGAAGTGATAGCCCGAGCGCAGCGAGCCTGTTTCAAATGTATAAAGCTGTGAGGCCGTGGTTCGAATCCCAATACCACCAACGAGTACTAATGAGTTTTTCCGACTTAAGTACTTAACTGTCACTGACTCCGTGGCTCGGAGAGCATGTTAAGCAGTCGGTCCCGGTTCCTGCCCATAGATAGCAGTCGTTACAATCCGCTAACCCGCATTAGTGCAGCATGGTGGATTTAAGCTCGAAACCCCCCTCACCCCTGCAGTGGGGTATTATGGATTGCTGGGTAGTAACTCAAAGTCAAAACGAAAAATATTGTTAAATAATTACTTTTTAAGGACATGTGTATTTTGGCGGTCACCTCTGCCTCCTTTTGAGAATGTTACATGGGTTCTGGGCGGACCCTATTTATGTAATAACTTCGCTCTTAATTGCTATTGTGTTGGTGCCATAATGGGCGCACCGACGGGCATGTCCTTCTGCTAGTAACATATGAGGTCTATGCAAATACTCCTTTCACATTATTTACTTAATTTTGTACATTCATAGCAGTTACCTTTAAACGGACCCTCGTGTTTTAATACCTCTCTTTTTAACAGCTGCATAAATAACTGATTTATAGGTCCCCTTCGTACACGGTGGGACGCATTTCGGACGCAACTATAACGCGACTGCCTCTTGAGTTGTACGCAAGTAGCCGACACCTGTACTGTAATAGCACTCCGTACACCTAGCGACTGGTTGACAACGCATCGTCGACGTGTTGCCACCTAGTGCAATGCAAACAAGCTTGTCGGATTCTCGTGCGACTGGTTGCGTTGACTAGACGAACTGTATTGTTGTTTTGAAGTAAAAACAAATGGTAAAGAAGCAAAATATGAAACTAGTGTTGGATGTGGATGTGAAAAGTCATGATGTAACCACGAAATTCCTTTTTACGTATCTTCTCTGCTTTCTGTAGTAGGTATTTATAATAATATGAAATCCATAGATTTCGTGCCTCACACGATTATCGAATGCATTGAAAATGGACCTGACAATATCATGTTTTAGTAACTAAAAAAAATTTCAATAGTTTTAGGTATAAAGTTTTATTAAAGTACATATTAATGTAGTTGAATAACAAAATAAAAAATGAAATTAGGAACTATTTTCGATGTCGATGCTTTATCATCGTTGTCGCTGGAATCGGTGTCCGCGGTGGAATGTGAGGTGTGAATCAAAATTGCTGGGCCCAAGAGTTCTCACCCACCCTCGTTTTCGCCTTTTAACATTTCGATACTCGAAAATTGATAAATATCTACTAACTATTTAATTTTGAACACAGTACGTAACATAATGACCAAAAATATATCACCAAATTTTTTCATTTTTTTTTTGATGACTCACCTAGAGATCACAATTATTATCGAATTTTGATTATTGTAGGTTTAAACTGTAGCCAATAAAAGACCCGCGAACCCCCGAGGATTTTTTTTCTTTTTTTCGATATCGTTCTTAGTTTCCAAAATATCAAGGCCCAAAGTCGAAAATAAAAAAAATCTTAGGTTTTTTCACAATTATTGTCATAAAATTTTCACTTTTCGACTTTGTCATTTTTTTTTGGAACTTGTAGCCCTTGTCCCAAAGCCCTGTTGAGACCTGTTATAACATCATAGCTCTTAAACTTCCCGAGATACAATATTTCATACGATCAAAAAAACATTTTCATTGTTAAAAACAAGTCGTCGTCATCACATTTCGACATTTTCACAACAATACAGTACTTAAAATGTCATTAGTTGGGTCGTATAGTCTTGGTTGCGTTGCACCACGGACATGCAGTTGAAGATCAATTTGCAGTCGAGTCGCGATTGCAATTGATTTGCGTCTCAACGTGTACGAAGAGCCTTAGTAATCAATTCCTAACAATGAATGTAGATATGTATTGTTTAGCTACGAGGCAGGCAGGTGTCTATTGTTAAGGCCTTGATTTATTTTCAGATGGTTTTATAAAGGCAAGTGCGGGGGCACTTCACAGTTTTCCATAGAGATAATTTCTTGGAATATTAAATATTGTTCTGTTTATTTCACAAAGTTTGAATTAATTTTATTCCTACATAATTTTCGACGGAGCGCCTACGGTGATCATTCGGTGATTAAAAGAGAAAATGGCCCAAAGTATTTTCACAGAATATTTTATCAAGGCTTCAACGGGCTTGAAAAGGCTTTTTAATTAATTACGATATTACCGCGATATTTTCTCATTTGTAAATATAACGCAGTTAAACATAATTTGTCAGTCTAAAATTAGTGTTATATCTATGTAAAAAACTGCATAAAAATCGGCTTAGCCGTTTCAAAGAAAAATCTACCGTAACGACCCTGGTGGTCGATAATGGTGAAACATGACAATGAACCCGTGTGTGTTAGTTTTAGTTTTTACTTTGGGACTTATTTAATATAAAACTGTGTCGGAAATTCTTAATCAAATAAACAATTCAAACATTGCTTTTCAATTGTTTTCACACTGCATTCAGTGTAAACATATAGAAAGTTTAATTTATTTATTTTGACGAGCTCTATGTGCTCGTTCGTCCAAGAGTAGACTAGCCACTAAAGTAGTGTCTGACCGAATATTCGGTTTGGGCTTTTAACATTTTGTGCTGTTTTTTAAAGTTTCAGCCGAAATTCAGTTTCAGTCGAAAGAAAAGATCATTTTCGGTTCAAACTGAAATAAATTTTAACATGTCGCAATAAGCATGCTGCACCAGCAGAGCAGGACGTAGATTTTGACTTGATACTGTTAAATATACTTACATTTTGGAATGTGCATCTTTGAAAAGCATGGCAGTGCCATTGATATTTGATGTTAAACGACAAGAATAAATATGCCTTTGATTTGATCTTGTTTTTAATTCTAAAAACCTCTTCAATTTTTGATTGACAATTTGACGTAGTAGGGTAGATAGGTAATCCCAAATAGTTTTAGAATGGTAGATAATTTTTGATATGACCTTGTAGTTCATGTAATATTCATGATAAGCTTTTCCATACGACTGCAATATTTCAGCATTCAGTTTCGGCTTCGGCCGAAAGGAATTAAAAAGTAGAACTCTACTTTTTAATACTATTTAATATCGGTTTAGATTGAAAGAAAATATTCGGCTTCGGTCAGACACTACACTAAAGTCAATAAATAATAAATAACTGTAAGCCATGGTGGAAGCTGATCTGCATTAATCCATTTTATAATAAAAGAATGTTTCCTTTCTGTTTTTGTTATTATCAACAGTTATGGCACTTTCCTTCCAACTCCTGTCTCTTATTTTAACCTGTAGATATATTATTTAATTTTTTTTTAATAAAAATTTAATGAAAATCAACGGAAAAAATAAAAAAGGTAAAAATAATGTTGTCCTTATATTGATCTAAAATTAAAAACCCTTGATAGCATGTTGCGTGAGAATACTACGCGGTAACTTGACAAGGTAACTCAACAATTATAGCATTGTTGACATATCATAAAATTATCAGTTGATCGGTTTTCCCGGTTTTACTCGTATTTTTTCAATTTCGGTTTTATAGTAAACCTTCTAACCCCTATGAAGCTGGGCGTAAAGACTCGAAAAGTACCGGTTTTAGCCTTCATTGGAATGAAGGTAGGTAGGAAGTCTTTTATCGCTGCGACTGCTAAATAACAATTATTCTGAAGTATTGAGACTAAAGTCAAAACGTAGGTAATGTAAAAATACTTGAGATAATAAGCACCGAACTTTGAACGTAGTAGAATAGAACACGCACGCTTGTTAAACTCAACGACTCTAAGTCGAGTTTTGTCAACTCTATTTTCTTTACATTTTTTATCGGTATCGGCCTTTCATTCAGTAGTATGTAAGTGATGGGTAATAAACAAAGATCTAGACAAAATACAAACATCTGGGTAACCAATCGCGTGAGCTATACGTGCGTCCTGCCCGACTTCCTTCCTCATCTGATGGTTCAAACTTAACAACTTTGATTCTCGAACTAAACGGCCAATTTTACTCTTCTATTGCACTAATTCAAAGGTCAATGAATGATGATAAGGATTACATGATTGTGTTTTTAATATCACAATTTATTGAAAATATAGAAAGAAATATAGTGTATAAAATTAGGTTTAAAATGTAAACTTTATGTAACGCTTTGAAACGCTTTTACGAAAAAGTACTATAGAGGAGAGATTTTGGTTCATAAACATAGGAAATGGGTTCAAATTTGAGCCTGACTGGCGAGCGAGGTGAGTAATAGCGCCACCGCAGTCAATTTGCGATCTTGTTAGACTACAGTAGTTATTTGTGAACGCTAATGTTAAATCTGATTAACACGTATATTACTAGTGTTTTTAATTTTTTTGACACCCATTACCATCAATGTCTTTTGAATGTTGCGTTGAACGCAAGATCTTTGCATTTTTTTTCACAATAATTCATCACAGGGTCTTCGTGAATTCGTGGTTGGCAGTAGGTAGTCTGTTCTATATAAAGTTTTATAGTGCGGCCGCTATTATGAATCGCTTCGCTCCAAGGACGGAGATATGAGTAACGTTCAGTTTCGCTCAACAGATATTACCCTACAGTTTTTTATGCAAGTAATAATTATTAATTTTTACGCGCGACGTAATGTATACTGTTGTTTTATTATTATCGGCACATTAACATAGATTGCTTTATTACTGTAGTACCTACACATGCGTTCGGATGTCGATTATTGTCGATATAGACACACATACAAGCAACAATTACGATTTATGCGATTATTACGATCCCGGTATTATTTATGTGTAATATTATACGAGTAGATGAACGAAGGAATTAAAAGTGGCGAAATTTTGACATCACAATAAGTATGAACGTGATGAGAATATAAATAGATAATAAAGAAAAGGGTGGAGAAAAGGTAGAGGAGCAGTGAAACTGGGAGGGCGGCCGCCATTCGTAATTCCTTTCTTTATCTGTTTGGATAGTAGAACCATAGGCATAGTAAAAATTCTGGACTTACTGTTACTGAACAACCAATGAAGCACTGCAATAGCGCCCGCATGAGTGAGTGGAACTACGCGGCGCACTGGCGGTCCGTAGACTCACTATGGTATGAGTGTATTCAAGTTTATGTGTACGTATATAGCGAGCTGACTTACTAGGGGTGCGTCGGTAGTTAGATCGCGATGTTGTCTTTAGATATTCCTAGGTTAATGAGAGAACTTGGGAATATTCGGAATAACAATATATATATATAATATTTTAATAAACTGATATTACTACTTTAGAATTATTCAAAGTCTGGATGGGATAATAAACTAGCCACTGAACCATGTTACTTGTTGAAATTGTTTTATTTTTTATTTTGTTGTTTTTGTGTGTTTTGTCTGTGAAGATTGATATGGAACATATTTGGCTTAATTTATTTAATTTTTTGTTAAATTAAATTTTTACATTGTAACTTATATTATGTAAGTATACTTTTATAAAACTATACACAAACAACATGCCCACAGTACACACGCTAACACACCCTCCTACGCGTATACACCCACACCAACATGCAGTAACGGACACAACCGTACATAATTCTGTGATATAAAATTTGGTTTTTCAAGTGAGCATATATGTCTAATAAGTAATCTTTGAATTAAACGCATAAATATAGATATGGAAGAGCGAGTCCTTCTGGCGCAAGTATCCTTAAACAGAGTGAGATACCAGCCAAGATTTTTCTAGATGTTAGGTATCACCAATAGACGTCATTACGTAGATAAAAATATAGGTCAAATATTCACAATCAATAATTATATCCTAAATATTTTTTAACAAAATTTAGTTACCTTCTACTTACATACGAAAGGGCGGGGCATGGGACATGTGGGTGGGGTGTGTGCACGTGCACTACTGGCACCCTCGTGAACGGTGACTAGTAATATTAGTAGTTTTGAGAAAGGTTTACGTAGTCTTAACTGAATATTTTTCTATTGAACGATACTAAAAAGGAACAAGACGGCCAACGGATTTTTATCAAAGGTCATCATATAAAAATTTTACTGGTCATTAAAACCTAAACCTGTATATAACATAAAAATCCTGCCACGTAGGGTTTATACGTACACCTACTTAGTGCAGGAAAAACTTCTTTTTCCCCATTTTCGTGTAATGTTAAATTTAAAAAGAAGTCTCAATACGTACATAGCAGCGCAACGGATTTTGATACGTTCTTCACAGACATTCAGAGAAATTCTTCCGGAAGGTTTACATGTGCAATACACTAGTTCTTACTTCCAGCTTCGCTCGTATTATAGTAGGTTTTGTAATATTTGTCGGATTTCAATTGGATCTTTTTTTATTATGTATCTTATATGATACACCAATGCCATAGAATTGATTTTGTATGAACCCCCAAGCCCATATCTCCGCCCTCTTTGCTTTGTGAGGATGGAAACGAAAGCGGATATTAGGAAAGCGGGAATGAGATAAGACAGATAAAAATGTGATTCCTATGAGAAACGATTAATACCACGCGGGCGGAACTGCGGGCGGGTCGTTAGTCGTTTTATAAATATCTTTTTGTTACACAATTTGAAGGTACGTGTAATGTAATAAAAATCGGTCGATCGCGTGTCGGACAGTAAATAAAGTTTCATAACAGTTTCAAAGACAAAAGAAAAGTAAAAAGTATGTCAATGCTAGTCTATAATAACTGACCAATGCTGAAAATCCTTTGTGTTGTGACAAATTCCAAATGTGATGTTTCCGTGCTCACAATAAGCGCGTCTCTTTAAAAAAAAAACATTGTGTATTGTAATTAAAAAAAAAAATTAAAAAAGTTTTTATTCAATACAAGATGTTTACACACACTTATTGAAAGTCATAATAAATTAATTAGGTACCGGTTCAAAAACTAGGAGGAGAAGAACCGGCAAGAAACTCCTCCCTGTTTATTTTATTTAAATATATGTTTTTCTTAATTGTTTTCTTTTTTTTTTTAATTTAAAGTGCTTACAACTATTACAATGACTTATCATTTAAATATTCGCTAATACAATAGTAAGCTTTTTTGCTTTGCGCTTTATAAATTGATTAGAATTCAAGTCTAACATATCTTTTGGAATTTTATTATAAAAACGGATACAATTTCCCACGAAAGAATTATTAATCTTTGAGAGCCTGAACTGGGAATTGATAACATATGCTTATGTCTTGTATTTAAGTTAAAGCCATCACCCACCCTAGAAAAAGCATTTAAGTTTTTATGTACATAAATTATATTTTCATAAATGTACTCTGACTAGGGACTGTCAAAATATTACTTTCTCTAAATTAAGCTTTTACACTATCTCTAGATAATTAATTAATTGTAATTGTGTTAAATCACACGTTAGAGAGTTACTAAATGATTAGTACTCTTTCCGAATTTTCGGGAAATAGCAATTATTTCCGGGTAGTTATTTCAATTTTATTGGGTAGGTACAGCTCGCGTCAAACTTCTAGTTCGCTTCAAAGTTAATGCAGGTGCATTTTGCGCAGATGCAAGGCCCGCTCTCTATTCTCTGATACCCATTTTACCTACTGCGATGGTACTCGCAACTACAGAGCGAATTAGAAGTTTGGCCGAGCTGTACGGCAAGGCAGAAATGACCCGCGCTAGAAATCGCTAGCCAATATTCTACGCGGGGAGTTGTTCCGAATGACGTCGAGGGGCATCCAAGTTTCAAAATTTGCACTTTGCAATTTATGAAGATAATTCCATTTCATTAAAATTATAATTGTACTAAAAAGATTGTTTAAGCAATAATTTCCTGTTTGTTAATCTACACAATAAATCACCAATCTGCAGTTTCCGTCACCGCCGTAGCCTTTGTGATTATTTTGACAGGGAACCCTCCCTGTCTTATCCGTTCGGTAGGTTGTAGGATCACGCTGGCAGTAACCGAGCGTAGAATTAAAAGTCCGTTCAGCCTTTCACAACTGGCCGGTATTATTAAATCACATTCCAGATCGTCTTGAGAACGGTGTCAGCTGAGTGTGTGTTCAAACATGAAAACGATCTTGACTTAGACGACCTCAGCTAATGGGCGTACATAAGAACTGACTTGAGATCGAGAACGCTCTATTAATATTGACCTCAAACGCTCATCGCTCGCTGTTCTACGATAGTACCGGATATGTCGATTAAAAGAAAAGATATAGACACCCGAACGTAACAACAACGGAAAATTAATAAGCAGTTTTAATTTTTTACAGTTATTTACATTCAAATTACAGGGTTTTCTGTTTAAAATTTAAGGCACGACCAGCTCGCGCCTCCGTCGTTTTCCTTAACAATAGTATAAAAAAACTTACGCTGCAACAGCACACATGTATGAACACAACTAAGTACTTTGTGGGAAATTGTATGTCCTGTAGGAGTCTCAAAACGAAAAAGTGACAAGTTATCTACCTATCACGTTATTTATATACATACGAGTATCCAATTATTATTCAAATTTTTTATGTCAACTTTTGCGAACACTAAATCTATCTCCTGGGAAATTTCATCGTAAAGATGGTAGAAAGTCGTGACACGGAGTGACATGGACATGACGAAAATATTAAGAGTTCTATTGGACAAAACCAATGCAAATGACTGGCCGATTGGCAGAATCATAGTTATCATCATATTACATGAACAAGTACATATAACTTAAGTGTCGGATGTAAAATGTCTATAAATTTATAGATTATAATGAATATTTATCTAAGTATGTATATCAGTTGTCTATTACCCATAATACAAGCGCAATTCTTGCTTACTTTGGAACTACATGGCGTTGAGTGAGATGTTTCAGGTATTTATTTATTTATTTATTTATTCATTATAAAAGTAATAACAAAATATACTTGATCATTCATTTAGTTCTGTTTTAAGCAACTTACGAATGGCGGCCTAGAAAAAATGATGTGATCCGCGTCATGTATACGTTGCTAGTGAAGCAGTCCATATAAGCCGGCCCGTTTGTATGCTTCACGCAAACACATGCTTAGTAGCACGTCAAATATCGGGTGTCATTGTGATCCTTCAGTACATGCCTTTTTGTTTCTTTGGAACAATAGTTTTTTCTTAAGGTTGAGGTAAGTCTCGGAAAAATAACTGCGAATGCGTGAGTAGTGTTACAGACATAGAGTAAATAAATTTGATAGCAGCGTTTGGTTTTAATAGAGTCATAAACGTTACGGCGCCCACGGATTTTCCGGGGGTTACGACCGGCGTGCGGGGACCTTGTGCGCTGAAACTTGGACTAAAACTCGCCATCTTACACGAGCTAGCTAGAGTATGAGTGGTTAGACGGTAAACGCAGAAGAGGACTTCTAGTCAATTCCTACTTTTATGGTTACAGAGTATAAAACATAGAACAACATTTTTATGATGTACGCCTTTATTGCAACCCTAAAATTTTATCGTTATATAAAATAGTCGCGAAATTAAATTTATGAAGTTACTTTTAGTCATACGGAATATATGTTAGCCCTTTTGTTTTAGTATTTGTCGAATATTATCAGCGTAGTACGACTAGAAAAAAATACAAAGTCCGTTTTGGGATTTTGATTTCGGAATTTATGTAACTATGTAACATTTATAAGCACATGCTGAATTATAATAACACGAGAGACACGGCATGACTGAAAAACGATCAATTTCGTATTCACCTCGCCTTGCGTAAAGTATACAGAACAGCGCGGCTGCAACTCTTCGCGGCTGCGGCTCGTACTGTTCGGCATATTCATAAATATATAACCAGATTTCGAATCTTTCGATTTCCAATCCCAGAAGCAGGCATGTACCGATAAGTTATTTCTGACTTAAGTATATAACTATCACTGACTCCGTGCCTCGGAGAGCACGTTAATCCATTGGTCTCGGTTAACCCGGTTAAAATCCGCTAACCCGCAATTGAGTAGCGTGATGGATTAAGCTTCAAGCACCCTCATCCTTAGGGGAAGCCTAAGCCTCTGCAGTGGGACATAATGGGGCTGATATGGTACGCAGGAATGAAAAAGAAGAATTTTTTGAAGTTTATAAGTTAAAATACTGTCAAAAATGGAACAACATTTTTTTTATATAGGCAAGTTTTATAAAATTCTACATGTGTTCACTTAAACTAAATAATATATAAGACTTTTAATTTTGATCCAATCGTTCTATATTTCTATCCCCCTTATTGTCCTAGTGCAGTTGCTTAAAGTATGGAAATGGATATTTCAAAATGTTTTTTTTGCTATTGCTATACTTGCAGGTATAATTAGTAACTATTATACTAATCTATTGTAAAATGGTATTCGATTTCTTAAAATTTATGTAAATATAGTTTAAACAAATGTAAAATGTTAAATGCATACAGAACCTTTGGTGAGCGAGCTAGGCTGTACTTAGCCAATTCTGTATTGACGTAATTCTGTATTGAGGTATATTATATACGTACATATAATGCGATGGGTTTTGAAAGGCCCACCTTCAAAGGTTACCGTCACAGCGTGGCATAGTTATATACCTAACTAAACGTGGCTATAAATTAATCTATCAAAAACAGTGCTGTACTCGAAAGAGCGCCGGCGAACCAAAATTTCATTTTCGTATTAGCATATTTATTATTGTCAGTACAAATTAATTTTTAACTTGAATTTAAATATAAATTAGATATTAAGTTTGACGATTAAAATACTTCAGTTGTTATTAAAGGTCGAAAAATATAATTTAGTTTGTCCTATCCAATATATATATATATATATATATATGTTATTGATTATATATGTTCAGGATACGTTATCATAACCAAAATCGTCGGAATGCCATAATATTATCTTTTAGTCAGCTAGCAAATGGCATTTTAAAGAAATTATTGATTCTTCGGCCATTCATAACTACTAATGTATTTACTGGCCGTACAGATATATGAGAAACGTGAATTATGTCTTGGTCGGTTAAGTTAACATTTCAAGGAAACATAAACTACAGCTTTCCTGATGACAGGGCTATCACGTAATAACATTGATTGTCACTTTGACTGTGGAGCTACATTCCCATTAGCAGCGAAACCGAACCATAAAAGCATTACGCGTCAATGTTTCCCGGTATAAAGGAAATGAAAAATCACTCACGTTTATCACTACCCTTTCGCAGAAGTCGTGGTCGTGCTGTATCGGTTCGAACGTTACCACACCCCCTTGAGGTACTCGGCCAGCCTCGTCGTCTTGACTGCCCAATTTCGGTAGTGACCTGCAAAAAAAAATAAACTTATTAATACATGCACTACACAATTTCGTATACACCATTAAGTTAGATACACACCTAGTATGAGCTTCGCGGACTTTCTGACGGGCTATTAAAGAAGGTCTACAATAAACTAAAACCGTTAAACGATCGAACCGTGCTCATTAATTGGAGACGCAGTACAACGATGTAATGGCTTTTAATTAATTGGTATTTTTACCCGACTGCGCGACGCAAAGTAGTGTAATGTGTTGATATACATACATATATACATATATAGACATATAGACATATATGTATGTTCTTTTGTGAAAATCTAGAGTCGAAACGCAAGAACCGATTTTTATGATTGTTCTTATGCCAATCGATTTGTCTTAATTTTGTGTCACTAAAGACATGACAGTGATTAGAAGTTGATATGGCGACAACCAGAAGTTAATTAGCGACAAAGCAGAGTCTGTCGAGTGGAGTATCATTGAAAAAGTTTTTCCAATTATTTTTCTTTTTGAGTGACCACTTAGGACCTATAAAAATTTATAATTGGTTGGCAACCGTACTGACTTAAATCATTCATTAATGAAATGCCAACATGTCGAAATTTGCCTTCTGCCAATAACTAAAAACTGAAAAATAAAAAAATAAAACGATGATTGCGTAAAAACCGAACTTAGAAAACAACTTTTCTTTGGCAGGTCGCCTACCGCACATGGAATCGAACTTTTCCGTACTACGAATCGTAAAATCATGAAACTCGTCGATTGTCGCTTAGCACGTACACTTGAACAACATTCTGAGATTTTTACTTCTTGTTTTTCCGATACTTCAGTTTTTATTCTGGATTATTCGAAGGTGGCTGAGGGTTTCGATTTTACTTTACAGATACTTTTTTGCACTTTTAATGTTGGATAATAAAATATTCAAATAACTGCTGTGTATGAGAAATTTATCACATCGTTTTTTGTTTGTTTTGTTCGCCTTAATATTGAATGGTTTGAAAAAAATTAGGAAAAATCCAAAAAAAGCCAAAAATCTAAATTGGTAACTTTGTATGGGAATTTCCACTTTAGATACTTTTTCTACATTGGTCAAACAAATTCTATAGATTATAGAGCTTGATTTCTCTTTTCTGTAAATTATTTTTATGCAGTCTGATTGTTAAGTTTTTAATTTTCAAGATTACACATAGAAAATTTTAGTAAAACACCTTTTGTTGAAGATAATAATTACAAACTCAAAAAGGCGCTTTAAAAAAAGCCAAATGCACCTGACACTTAAGGAACGAAAGGGTTATTGGTGGAAGGATCGTAATGAGTTCAGATCTGGAGTCTCAACTTAAAACTGGCGTAAGTTGTACGTAATTTGTGCAAGTGTACAATTAGACAGGAAAATGTATGGGAAACTCGAATATGGCGCATTTCACCTCGCGTAGTATAGTGATGAACTGTTGAATGTTTACAAACATTTAAATTTATTATTGTATTGTGTTGATTTTAACTTCCAATCAGAAAAAATAAACTGTGTTTATTTTTATAATATTTTTCAAATGATTAATCGAATTACGAAAATACGTTCGCGTTTCGAGGAATTCCCTTTTTAAAACAAACAATTACAAAAGATAAATAAAAAAAAATATACCTTATTCCGGTCCCTCGCTTTCACGTCGCGCGTAAATCAATTAACTTGTAAATAAACGGTTGTGGTGCGACTGAATGAATTGCTGGCCGAGGCTTATCGAATACAAGGAACGCTCGAAGGCCGCTCGATATTATCATCCCATCATGCCCTTGTTCCTTCGACAAAATATGATTTGGATAGACGAGTCCTAATTTTATTACATCGCGTACGTAGGCCACTAATATTTCACATAAATTTTTTAGTTGATACTAACATTAGAAATAATTTTACTTATACAGGCCTAGTTAGTTACGTGGCGAGTTTAGTTAGCTTTGGACCGTGGTGGATGAAAACATTCTAAAATTTCGAAATGTTAGTATTTCTTGACGATATCTTGACGATTTCTTGACTATAAAAAAATTCGGTGTTTCTGTCACTTCTGGTTTGGTTACGTGTTAAAATTAAAATCCTGGGCTGACCTTACTATTCGGCATATTTTTTTTTATTATTAGACTCACTTAACTTAGACTTTGAACTTTCAAATAATGATTCGAGTCGCGTTAAATAAATAAATCTATAAAACAAAGCGCAAATCGCCTTTTAAAGTAAAAAATCAGGCTTTGCCAGGATAAAGTTTTAAAATTGTTTTACAGGTTTGAAGGTTTAAAACAAATTCGAAAAGTGGGTATTTACATTTTATATTTATTTCGATTCTATACCCCCGATAAATAAAATACGTTTCTAAAACTGTACAATACTTGCTATGTTTACGTGAGGCTCTGAAGTTTGATGCGTATGTCCTATTGCGTAGGTGCGCCGTACTTTCTGGTACAGTGAAATCATGTTACTGCGACGTTTTGGTGGTCAAGTAAGACGATATAATTAATATAGCGACACTGATTTCGGTACAAATCGAACTTGAATTCGATTCCAACCTTAGTAATATGTTCCCTGATTGATATGAAACATGTGAGTAGTGTAGTTATTTTTTTTTATGTTACAGATATAGTAAATATAGTATAGTAAACTAGTGGGAAGAATTTTTATGACATCGCCTTTTACGGGTGGCAATTTTATTTTGCATTGCATTATATGCATTAATTATACGAGCGCAAAGTCATCCCTCGACCAATTTCGAATCGATCTTTCCCCGATGCTATCTTTTTCGCTCTCTACTTCTCAACGTTCTCATGCTAGACTTTTGATATAATAGTTTGTAAGGCTTCCATGTACTTCCACAGTTTCACTATTAAAGTATTTTCTTGTACGTACTTCATAGAATTGTATCACGGTTTTAACTCGTTAGCTAATTTTGCCAAGGATAAAATCTTTACTCCTGAACAGCAATAGAGCTGGCTTTTTTCTATAAAATCCTATATTGGATAACATTATAGACGACATTTGAAAAAATGATCCTAAATAAAATATATATCAAATTTTAGTAAGTCAATAATAAGTAAGTCATTATATATTTTAATACATTTTATTTATCTTTTTCTTTGGAAGAGCACCTAGATTTTTTTACTTAGTGTTAACCCGTACATAGTTTAACATGATTATTAAAACTGTTGAAAGTGAACGAACGAATATTTTCCGACAACTTGATAGGGCACTGAGCTCTTCAGACAAAGGGCTCTACGCAGCTTCCGTTCAGTTGAAAACCTCACAAGGGGCGATTATTACGGCGCATTGTTTTTTAAACGAGCAGCCTCTTATATAACCGTAAAGCATACTTAAGCTCTCAGAAGCTTCCAAGAAGTATCTCCGACGATATAACGATCTGTCTATTCAGAAATATTTACTACAGTTATAGTAACCTGTACTTACATTAAGTTCTCGTAAAAAGCGTAACGGAAAGCTTTATATTGTGATTTTACTGAATGAAAATTCGAGTAATATTTCTTTGAATACAATTCTATTTATATTTGACATAAAAATAGAAAACAAAATAAGTCGACGACCGTCGAAGGTATTTATTCATTGTAATCTGTACTAAAAATAAAAATTATATATCTAATATCTATCTGTCCGTCTTTCTGCTTCTCTACGAGACAGGGCACATATATGAAGTGGTTAGGGACTGGAAATGATTTGAGGTCTTGAGTATCAGGGTATCATGAGGCATGAGGGTGCTTGGAGCTTAATTCATCACACTGTTCCAGTGAGGGTTCATCATCATCAGCCTTTGTCTCTCCACTGCAGGATATAGGCCTCTCCTAAGACTCGCCACTACATACGTTCTTCCGCCTTTCGCATCCAACGACACGGTATGGTGTTTCAGGTCATCAATCCACCTGGCGGGTGGGCGTCCAATGCTTCGTTTCACGAAGTCTATCCTATCGGTTATCGGTTTACGGCAAATGTGACCGTCCCATTGCAACTTCAGCTTGCTGATCGCTACGGCTATGTCGACAACTTTGGGTCTTCGACGGATATCAGTGTCCCTGATTTTATCCATCTAAGAAATGCAGAGCATAGCCCACTCCATAGCACGCTGAGCGACTTTAAATATGTGGACCAGTCCATACCATACGTCATTGTAGGCAGGACGAATTGGTCTTAAGACATTGTGGTAGTAACAACGAGAGCAGATGACGAAGGTTTCCGAAAACAACTCAGCTCAGCTGAATTCATCAGTCGGGCTCTTTGTTGAAGTTGTGTTTGCCTAACTGGACAATCTGTCCTAAATAGACATAAACTTGCACAACTTCAAGAGTCGCACCCACTACGATCACCGGTCTCGGGAAAACATGTTCGTTGAACATGACTTTCTTCTTGTTTAAATTCAGCTCGATTCCTACCCGCCGAGAGGCCAGTGCGGTTTGGTATATATTAACGATTGCATCTATTGATGGCTACCGGGACTGACGGCTTAACGTGCTTTCCGAGGAACGGAGTCAGTGTTATGTACTTAAATCAGAAAAACTCATTGGTATACCGGTTTGTAGAATTCGAATTCGCCACCACTCGGCTATCACGACACTTTTTTGTGTTTAACTGCATTTGTTAGTAATTATTGATGAACAGTTGATATAATACTCAAAAATTACTCTTCTTTACGTGCATATTACGTGAATATATGGCGTCACTTAAAGTGTATAGAAAAACTGGGACGAAAATTCTTATTACTACGGAAAAAAATTGAGGGATTAATAAGAAAATTAAAAAGGAAATTGTCAAGTACATGAAGTAGATATGTCGAACATTACCTTCGCTCCTTAGGAAATATGAAGTCTAAAATATTAAAAAAATTCGGGATATAGTGCCTCACTTTTGGTTTACAAGAAAACATAAACGAAAATTTTAAATCTATAATTTCACATGGAAAATATATTCGTGAAGACAAAATGCGTTCAAAAAGTGTTAAGTAATTAAATAAGAAATATAGTATACAGCAATTTTTCTTTACTATGCGGTGCCTTACATACCTTTTTTTTAGATAAATTTTGGCCAGGTTAATGAAACATAGTTGAAGTTAAATTGCAGTTTTTTTTTTCACATATTCCATTCATATTTATTGAAAATTTATTTTAGATGTTGCTTGTTGATGAGCAGAATCGGTTTAAACGGTTTAAGGCAGAGTTTTTATTAATATTTTATTAAATTATTTTCCTAAATTAAATAATATTACTTTCAAACATATAATAACTAGTTTTTCCCTACAGGATTCGATTGCGCAGCTGAAATAGCAGTTCGATCCGACGATTCGATTCGAATCCGACGGAATGTAAATTAAAATTTAGGAAGTGCAAGAACATATTCGCGTTGCGGTTCGATCGAAAAGTTCCTAAATATAGAAATGTGTTTAAAACCATCGTAAATCATTGTTATAAAATTAGAACAATAATTTACGACTTGAGTGTTTCGAATTGTTTGAAGTGCATTTTGACCGCATAAATACGTGCGAAATATTCATAGTTATTGCTCGACCACTATACTACTCGTTCCACAAGCTCGTTGCAATTTTATTTGCTTTACAATAATTGCCTTGCTAAGTAATATTACCCCGTAAAAAAACCCCGAAGAAGTAACCCGATATACTAACCCATACTGGGGCAGCGTGGTGGATTACGTTTCAAAGCCACCCCACTGTGGAGGGAGGCCTAAGCCACTGCAGTGGGGCATAATGGGCTCGTGAAATGGAATAAGAACAAAAAAGTTGTAAATAATGACCGTAAAAATTAAAAAACACGCGAAGGGTTCCGTACCATCGTAGAATATAAGAAAACATGTTTCTTGTATAGGGACTACTTTTAATTATTACTTTATTTTATTAATACATTAATACACATAGTATCATTAAGAATGTAATACACTTTCAGTGCAAATTTCAAGTGTCTACCTATTACAGTTCAGACAATACAGTACTGTGACAGACGGACTTAACTTATTAATGGAATTTCCATTGGTACCCTTTGGATACTAAACCTTAAAAATAGTATTTCTACAGATTATTAAAAAACGGCTCATTTCGCTGTCGCCGAAACAAATTCTGTGCAGTGCTTTGTAGTTTGTGGACTTTACATCAAAAGTATTTTTTGTAGTTTGTATACAAACGGTAGTATTAAATTGTTATAATAATTATTTATATACATTTCGATTTCCCTATTTATTAGCTTTTCTTTGAGACCCATATTGTTATAATAAGAAAATATTTTTTTTGTTCCCCTCTATTTTTTAATTTTAACATTTAAGACGAATGGATCGCCAAGGGATATATTAAAATCCATCAAGCAGTTTAGGCTACAGAACATGTCAAAGAAACTCTATCGGTTATACTATATAATAGGCATACAATCAAATAAATTAATACATACATACACTCAAAAAAGGTAATCCTCCGCAGTTAGGCAAAAAGAGTTTAACACGGAATAGATTATAAGACAAAAATTCGAAATCATACCGGATGAAGTCGGGCCCAACATTAGTTTTATTATAATATCCAGGTCAGCGGAACGTTTAGAGATATGCGAGCACGGACAAGAATCGAATGTTACGGTGTTAGACGGCCTCTAAAATAAGATTGTTACCAAAAATAACTTTGTTACGAGGAAGCGCCGGCTGTTAGGAAAGTAACGATAAATAGATACACCAGCACGACCGCCATCCGCATGATTCTGTAAAGAGTTGTGTATGTGAAATTAAGGTATACCATATGATTAAGGTATGACATAGATAATAACCACGTGCAAGCGACGTCACAGAGCTCAACGTCCGATTGTGTTTCGATTTTGTTAAGCAACAACCGTCGGCTTTGATTGGCGGGCTTAAAACAAAATACAATCAGACGTGAGTGCTACCTCTACGTAGTTATAATTCACACCTAGGTTCAAGGTTGCTGTTTCTCTACATTGACACGACACGATGATGACGTCCTAGTTCGCATCGCAGGCCAATGAGGTGTGCTCGTTATCGAACGAATTGTTATTGTAATTGTTATATCCATTATGTGCACTGCACGTTTCCTTCCAAATACTTGCGCTGCGTATCGGAAGTTCACATTTTTCAGAAACTTCGGTTTTATAATAATATGATCATCATAAATAATCATTCTCTGTTACTGTTTGTGTGTGTGATACATAACTTTCCGTGGATCATTAATATTTTTTTAGATATTATGATAGATTATTATTATACAATAGAATAACAGAAAGAAAGTTTGATACATATCAATACAATAACTTAATCTTATAGTATTCAACGAGTAGTTCTTGTTTATAAATTTATATACTTGGTCTCTAGGAAACCGCTTTAATGATTTGCTTTTGATTTTTAAATTTATAAACATATAGTTGTATTTTTTGTAAAAGCCCAATTTTACAAAAAAAAAATTATAACCAATTTGCCTACGGGTAATAACTGTTGTCTCAGAATTTTGTGAGATGACGTTATTTAATTGCACTGATGATTATTTTCATTTAAGTAACTAGTTCATATGTAGGTAAGATCGAAAAATATGCATATTTAATTAGTATGTGATTCGTATCTAAATACATTTTCCAAAAAACCGAATTTCCAAAAAAATACCCGGTCGCCCGATTTTCCACAATGATATCCGTTATCGCGTTGGTTCACATGACGTCGTTTTTTTGATATCGAATAATAACTCACGTCAAATTCACTTCTTCCATTTTTTCATTGTTTTTACAATCGACTGTTCTTAAAAACTTACGTGACTTTAAGAAATAGTAAATGTAGAAATCACTCACAAATTACTATACGTTAAAACGCTATGAGATGCCAACACATACAACTCAAATCGAACTTGACCCAATGGTGACTTCGATAAGTTATCAGAACTTAATTATCATCGCCTCTTTTAGTTAATCTCACTCCTTGACCTCTTGTAGTACGGGAGCCCGAGACTAAAAAATGGAATCGATTTCATAATATTGTAGCGTATGTAGCTGGCCACTTAAGGTACTGGCCATACACAACATGTTTTAAGGTTCTAGAACGTATTTTGAAATGTAAATACTAATATAGAATGAATAGAATAAAAATAGCAGTCGGGGTTGAAAAATAGACGAAAATCTATGTACGCGAGTAGTGAGCCAAGTAATATCGAAATATTGTAATAATTATTAATAATCGATAACAATGAAACATAAAAATTAGTGAAATGATTTCTTATTATTTTACGCTCCCGATAGGAACCGACCCGAACCGAATATAGCTAGACAATATCTTGAGCTATTGACTAGCAACGCGTCTGACCAGTCATTATTTCTAGATGCACCCTTAAATCCGTCTTGAAAAAAAAAAAATGAGATTGATAAGTTGAAATCTTGCTACTTAATGAAGAACATAAATCAGTTACGGTTTTTAACACTGTCACTATATGTATATATGTATACTACTACCACTTAGTACTCCAGCTTCCTGTCTCTATTTGAAGACGTTTAATTGTTTGAGTTAATTTGCATAATTCAGTAAATAATGTAATTTGTTGGTTTTACCGCTGTCACTGCGCGTCCACGCCTCCTTTGTGGTTCTGCTGAAAACCAGCGTTGTGTCCAAGCGTCGCAACTTGGTCGCAACTAATGCTGAGAAGTGTCACATTTGATCGGACACTCCTTTACTTGCAAATAGATAGGTGTTTGATAGAATTTCGTCATTAATTCTATTCGTAATTGTTATCGGATAATTATTATAATTTTTTTTTATATTAACTTATTTTTAATGTTTTATGTTAATTTTAGTTACGTACTGTCTTTCATAGTCGTGTTTATTGTTATTGTTGTGTGTGTAATAGTGTATATAAATAATAACATAATAACAATGTATACATCACAACAACGTCTAGGCCCCAAACTAAGCATTAGCTTGTGTTTCGGGTACCAAGCGAAGACACCACATACATATAACAACCAAGACCCGGTACCAGTATCAATATTCATCATATACTCCAACTTCGTAGGCAGGATCGCTACCCACTCAGAATACTTGGGTATTATTTAACGTGCTATATTCTATAAAATACAATGTCATACGTATATAAATATAACGAATGTTTTGCGGACGGGGACCAACCAATTACCAAAATATGATGTTAGGTGGTAGAGCTGAAGAAGTCGACACTCAGAATCGGCTCTGATCAAGGGATATTTTTTCCCAGCGCATGCTCTGCCACCTAACATCTCTACAGTATCTATACAATGTGCAGAAACTAACATCGCTTATAATTCATTATAGTAAAAATATAACAAAATGATTAAAAGGTATATATAATCTTTAAATGAAAATCAATTTTAATTTTTACAACGAATATGTTTTATAATTTTTGATTATCCCAACTTGAAATTTAGGAACTATCCTGAATATTAATTTTAACTGCAAAGAATCGTACTTTCATTTTCAGTAATGAGTAAAGCTGCAACCAAAAATTTTTCATAAATAAACTGCTTTAGCCGGGAATCGAAAATGTGATATACGAATAAACAACGACCTTTACTTTTATAGCACCAATCGATAGGGTTAATCATAGGCATCAATTTCTTTGAAATGACGTAGCATCTTAAATAAAAGGAATATATAAAAAAAATGAACCAATATCTATTCCAATTTTTTTTATATCCATTTGCAAAAAATTGTGTATCTACTTATTTAACGTATAAGTTGTTCAAAATGAGACCTACTTTAAAAAATGCATACTCGTACGTAATTCTTCAATGGAATTTGTTTCGTGTCGCCTTTTATATAGAGTTATGAGTTTTTAATTCCTCCACTAACCGGAAGTAGCCTTTATAAACCACATTCTTTACATGACCCTACAAAAAAATAATCTAGTGATGTTAGATACCGAGATCTCGTCGGCCAACTAATGGGCCCGTCATAAGCCATCCACATTTGAAAAAAAATGAATGAATTTGTTCAGTTTAAATTCCAATATTATGGGCTGGGGCACCGTTTTGTTAAAATAATATTGCGTAATTGATTTTCAGAGAACATCTCTATTAAATTGCTTTGTAAAAGCTGCATTATTTCAAGATATTTTTTGTATGAAAACGTTGTTCATAAATTGTATCAAAACAACGTTGTTTTCGATTATTCCGCACCAATAGCTGAAATAAAATCTTACTTGATTATTCGTTTTACAAACGCGTACAGGATTGGGAAAAAGTTGGATGCCATATTTATGTTTGCATAATTTGACAGAATTGGCCTTCTCACACAATCAGTGATAATGTCTGTACTACTCGTAATTATCCATAACGGTAACATTTGTACACGTATTTATGAATCACTTTAAGAACACTAATGTACGAAAGCGCCTACTTAATCACCAAATATTACAATTGACGTGTAAGAGAAAGCCTCAAAATAAGTCAAATACTTGTTTCAAAGTGTGAATCGTTCTGTTGCGGCCGTCTTGAATTCCGTTTCTTGTAACTTCCTCCACTTTTCCAGTTTTACACTTGTTTACGCCATACAGAATGATATTATTGGTACAGTATTTGCATGCCTGTCCCATTCGACCTTTGCCTTTTTGTGTTCCTACCCCCAGCTCGCCTTCGATTATCAACGGATAATCGTCCGATAATCGTCACGCCGCGCGCACGCTAAACCTATTAAAAATATACAAATTCATGCACATAGTGATAAAAGGATAAAGGGAAACCCAGCACGAGATACGGTGGCCACCAGTGCAGTTCAGGACGCAGGAGGATCGAAGGTGAGTGTCCTTTTGTTTTCCATTCCTTGACTGCTTATACTTCCGCCGTAATATTGTTCTGTGTGTTGTTGGGAATCAGCAGGGCATCTATATTATTAGAAAAAGAACCAGCGCATCGCCACACCATTTTATGGTCACTTCGACCGCGGATATAGGTGTTCAGGATTACCTACGCGTTTTCTATATTATCACTTAAAATTATTTAAAATTAAATTTATAAATTAGTATTTAAAATGGACAAAGACCCAAAAACGTCGTCTGACAGGGAGAATAGATTATTTAGTCGAAATGTACAACGGCTACAAAATAAAGTAAACGCTTATTTTAAACATATGCAGAAAGTATATGATTCCATTGCCAAATTAAACGATCATCCTACAAATTTGGATACGTTTATTTCAAATGCATCTACGATAGATTCGATACATTCAAGTTTCATATCAGCCTTAGACGAACATAATGAGTATTTGGTGTCTAACCCTGACGCACCCGAGCCAAGTTACGAATGTATATTGGCGTTTGAGGAGCTTTACTCCATTGTCAAAAATAAATATAATAATTTATTATCATCGCAGAATAAGTCGCATAATGAAGACAGTAAAATGTCTGGTAATAAAAATACCTTTACTAGACAAACTCCAAAATTACCGCGTCTAGAATTATATTCATTTAATGGCGAGACTGAGAATTGGCCTATTTTTTATGAGACGTTTCGGACGGTTATACACGAAAATACGGATTTGACTGATGGCGAAAAAATACAATATTTAGTGGGTAAATTAACCGATAAGGTAAAAACTATTTGCCAAGGTTTTATGCCCACCGCAGAAAACTACCCTGTATTATGGAACGCGTTAATAAATAAATACAATGATAAACGCTTATTGGCTGCGTCCTATTTGGATCAATTGTTTAATTTACAGGCAGTGAGTGACGTTAATTCTAATTCATTAGAAAACTTCATTGATAAATTTTCATCACTTATTTCGGCTTTAAAACAATTAAAATGCGATAATTTACTCGAATTCATATTTATCCATATCGGATCAAAAAAGATAAGCGCAGAGACAATTAAATTATTTGAGATGTCTATCGAAAGCGGTAATGAAATGCCGACGTCATCTCAATTTATTGAATTTATGCGTAGTCAATCGCGAATAATGCAACGCGCTAATAATAATTGTAATAATACAACTAAACCGACGCAGCCACTACAGCGCAATTTCAATAAGCCGTCGCCGTCATCAGTTAAATCCACCGCGCGCCGTTTTGATGATAACAATGTCGTCAAAACATTTATTAGTCTGCAGGGGTCAAACAAATGCGTCTTCTGTGGAAAGATGGATCACATTCAACTGTATCAATGCCCTAAGTTTATTGCACTATCTCCTCGCGAACGCTTTAATTTCACAAAATTAAATAAATTATGCATTAATTGTTTAAGTAATAAACATATTATACGAATGTGTCAATCAAACTCTAGATGTCGCCATTGTTCACGCAGTTATCATTCGCTCCTTCATTTTAATAATGCTAGTTCACTAGCACCGGTGACGTACAATGATACTCGCTCTGTCCACAATACAACGCAGGCACCGCGCAGCCCGTCAGCGCCTACAACCTCAAACGAGTGCAGCGATGCACCGGCCGTTACTGCGCCTCTGTGCGCTTGCGCTATCGGCCCGGCCGTCGTTGCTAATTCTACCGCTACCGATACATCGACGCACGCCGATGGACAGGCCACAACCGTTCTATTAGGCACCGCGCAATGTAACGTGCTCGATTCATACGGTAATATTCATACGGTACGTGTATTAGTAGACAGTGCGTCACAAAAGGATTTAATAACTACCGCGTGCTGTAATAGATTGGGGCTTCAAATACAGACTAATTGTAATAAAATTGTGGTCGGTGTGGGTGACGTCACAAATGCAACTGAAGGCGTTACTAGTTTGACGATCCGTTCTCGCTACGATGATACAATACGCTTCTCGATACGACCTCTCGTAGTTAACCGAATTACTAGCGAGTTGCCGTCCGCATTTATTGATTTGTCGCGTTTAGATTATTTAAATAATATCCCGCTCGCTGATTTTAATTATAATAAACCAGCAGAAATAGATTTAATTATAGGTTCTGATTTATTCGCTCGCATATTACGGAAAAATACTATATCCCGCGCTTTTGGTGAACCCGTCGCAATTGATACCTCATTAGGTTATTTAATTGTTGGCGAGGCACCGATCATCGAACCCGCTACTACCGCTACTATCATTAACCGCACATTGTGTACATTCGAGGTACTCGAAAATTGCATGAATCGATTTTCGAGTTAGAAGATGTACCGAATACATCAGCGCTCACACCTGCCGAACGCGATTGTGAATCGATCTAACTGAATACTACGACGCGCGACTCGACCGGCCGTTGCAGTGGGCGACTCACTGAGGGCCGCCGAGCGTAGATATTATTCGCTCGAACGCAAGTTACTTATGAACCCGCAAATTAAAGTCGAATATGATAACGTTTTCAAAGAATATTTAAATAAAAGATATTTAACACCCGTTAATACTGACATTAATTCAAATCCGCAATACGTTATTCCGCATCATGCTGTCGTACGTGCAGATAAATCGACCACTAAATTACGTGTTGTGCTTGACGCTAGCATGACCACGACATCTGGCAAATCATTAAATGATTTATTGCATACCGGTAAAAATTTACAAACGGATTTATTTCAAATTATTTTAAATTTTCGCTTGTATCCGGTCGCGATTAGCTCTGATATTCGACAAATGTATCTACAGATATTAGTCGACATTAAATACCGTCGCTTTCAAGGATTACTATACCTATCTGATTGCAACGATCCGCTTCAATTGTATGAATTTAATAATGTGCAGGCTGGTAAAAAATTATCTCCAGCTTTCCAGAAGCTACATGCATTTGTGCATAATGGCTTATTTAGAGTAGGAGGCAGATTGAGAAATGCTGACTTACCTTTCGATGCCCGTCATCCTATTCTTCTTCCGCGCCGCGATCACATTGTTAATTTGATCATTGAACATTACCAGCGCAAATATCTACATACCGGTCTACCATCTTGCCAAAGTGGTAGGTAATCAATTTCTCACGTTTGAGGAAATGTCAACGGTGCTTACTCAAATTGAAGCAATTTTAAATTCGCGCCCGCTATGAATCCTGAGTTCCGATCCATCGGAGCCTCTCGCTCTTACGCCCGCCCAATTTTTGACATTAGCGCCCTTGAAATCTCTTCCTGCTAGAGATTTATCCCTGGAAAATCCAAATCTACTACGCAGAAAACGCATTCTTGACAATCTTGTTCAACTTTTTTGGAAACGGTGGCAGTTAGAGTATCTGCACACATTACAAACTCGTCAAAGATGGGTTAATTCTAGTAAATCGGTACAAAGAGGCACGGTTGTGTTACTTCGGTCTGACAACAGTGCGCCTTTGGACTGGCCTCTAGGCATCATTGAAGATGTTTTTCCGGGCAAGGATGGTGTGGTCAGGGTGGTCAATGTTCGTACTAGGTCAGGGATCTATCGTAGACCAGTAGTGAAACTCTGTCCGTTACCTAGCCAATAATATTTTCAACCTATATACAGTCCACTATTTAATATTTATATTTTATTTCTTAAAGTTTTTTTGTTATTAATAAGTTAATGATACTTACCGCAACTTTTTAATTTATTACCGCTCTGCTTGTTCAATTTAACATAGTAGTTATTTGTTTAGTATTTTTCGCTTCGCTCGCTATTATATTGAAAGGACTTTATCCTGTCAAGCTGGGGGGGATGTTTACGCCATACAGAATGATATTATTGGTACAGTATTTGCATGCCTGTCCCATTCGACCTTTGCCTTTTTGTGTTCCTACCCCCAGCTCGCCTTCGATTATCAACGGATAATCGTCCGATAATCGTCACGCCGCGCGCACGCTAAACCTATTAAAAATATACAAATTCATGCACATAGTGATAAAAGGATAAAGGGAAACCCAGCACGAGATACGGTGGCCACCAGTGCAGTTCAGGACGCAGGAGGATCGAAGGTGAGTGTCCTTTTGTTTTCCATTCCTTGACTGCTTATACTTCCGCCGTAATATTGTTCTGTGTGTTGTTGGGAATCAGCAGGGCATCTATATTATTAGAAAAAGAACCAGCGCATCGCCACACCAACACTATTTTGTGAAAAGCTTTGCATTCGGTATTTGTCTCTTTGGATATTTTTGTTCATGACAACCTTTAAGGCTTATTTTATTTGTTTTGTGATTTACATTTATGCTTTCAGTAAATCAAACTGTTCTTGATACTGATAAGCCATTTTATAAGCGAAAATGTTATTTCAAGTGAAATTTAATTTAGTAACATAGGCTATATTTTATTTTCAAAGTTGCTTTTTTCAAAGACCGCTACTATTTTTTTGCATACATATAGTTTATACGCTAAAGAGTGACATAGTCTAGTTTTTAACCTGGAAAGAGAAAAAGGGAAGTTAGTATTTTCATATCAATATGATTTGTCGTATAGCTGACGCGGCAAACCAATAAACAAAATATGTGGTCTGATTGAAAATTTATATGGAGAAAACATGCATATTGTGAATTTCATTCGAACAGTTCACGCGTATGGAACCATGAATAAAGGGTTTGTTTCAACTATAGCGCACACGCCCATTAAATTACTAATTAATCCTAACACAATGCATTTATTAAATTTAAGCAGGAAGGTGGTAAACTATATCAATTTCCGTCGGGCGGCGACGGTGATGAAAATGAATGTAATAAAATAGCGAGGGGTTTTAATTACTGCTGCGTTAAGGCAATTGAAAAACCATCGACCTTTAAACATCCTGGTACGTAAAGTCAGATAAATAATTTTACAATTACAAATATTTATTCCGATCAGATTAATTAATATATCTACCAAATTATAACGTGCTGGTATTTATGTTAAATGTCGAGTTTTTTGCGGCAAAAGATTTGTTTCGGTCGATTAAATTTTTTTGGTTGCATATTTTTCAGCTATAATTTTCATTGAGACATAGCTCAATGTGCAACTAAGAATATAAGCGCTGTTTTCCGTAATCGTAACATCTCACGCTGTGTATCTTAAGATGCACCGGTGCATGTTGACATCCTCCAAGCTTACTAATGAATGTCTGCTCCTTTTTTTGTTTATGGTCATTTCACAAAAATATCACCTAACCGTTCGGTTATAATTCATGCCCACAGAGATGGTTATTAATTTAATTAATAAATTAATTTAAATAATTAACTTCATTACATCGAATTTTTTGTGTTTACTAAATTACTATTATATATTATTACTAATAATTAAAACTGAAGTTAGTTTTATAGCAACAGCATGATTTTTTATTTCGTGAAGAAGCCTCGGGATAATTAATAAATAAGTCAAATCAGTCGGTTCTTTTATAGAACGAAAACAATAAATATTTTGTAATAAAATAAAAACTAAGAATTTTCGAGATCCCGCATATAGACGATTTTCGGCGTCCTATTCACCCCTATTTCGGTTCGTCTCCGGTATAAGCGTGTGCAAATTGGCCAAGGGACTCGACATTAAAATTTGCCTTTGATGAAATTATGATGCAAGTTTTCTAAAAATTAGTCTATGATTCTGTAATACGAATCTTCGATAAAGTTCTTATTATGTATTTCATGTACAGACACCACTCCGTTACAGTTTTATGACAACACTAGCTTTCTTCATGCGGCTTCACTCGCGTGAACTACACGTTTGTTCTGGGATCGCTAAAGAGACGCGACGTTCCAGGACATTGTGGAAACTCTAGGGGCTCATTTAAAAAATGTTTTTTCTAAGGTTTTTCGCCGAAGATTTTTAAACATTTTAATTATATATTTTTAAGATCAGTAAGCTTTGTACAACAGCATTTAATGAGGATAGTAAAGCCGTTTTGAAAAAACATTTATTGCAGGGCCTTTTACTGGCTAGTAACTGCAAGCTAATCCAAAAACCTGCTCTGAGGTGCTGTCTGTGTAATGCAAAAATCCGCATCAAAATCACGTTTACCGCAAAACTTTATGGCAGCCTATATTCAAACTGCATAAGAACTGAGTATGAGGTGTAACCAATGTAGTTTAAGAACTATCAAAATTGACCTAACCGTTTTAAAGAAACAGACCTACTGCAGCGCCCTTGGTAATTAATGACTTTAAAACTTATCTAATAAACTGCTCTTATGTGATATTTACGTAATGCACAAAACTGAATCAAAATTAGTTTAGCCGGTTTAAAGGAACAGTTTTACGGCAGCGCCTCCTAGTGGTTTATTATACACATATCTAATCTGTTTTCAGGTGATAGCTATGTAACGCTAAAGACCGGATCAAAATCAACTTAGCTTGTTTTAGGGGATTATATCTAGTCCAGTGCCCCCTGGTGGTCTGTTACCGCTATAAACCTATCTAACAACCTGCTGTCAGGTAATACCAAGACGTTTTCAAGAAACACATTTACTGAAGAAAACATTAATACAATTATAATCGCAAAATAAGGATTACTATTGAAAATATGATGTTATATATAATATAGAATACAAAACACGCGTGCGTCCGCCAGACAAGGCAATTCTGGCTAACATATGTGTAGGTGTCAATTACACGCTATTCAGATACTTTTTATTAAAACGTGACATCCAATTCTACCCACTCTTAAGTGATTTCTTAGAAATGTTTTTCGTAAACACATATCAAACGCTCAAAGTTCTTTTCATGGAAACATTTATTGAAATTTATTCATAGAACCGTAATAACATATACGATATGTCCTGTTAGATGTTCACTTTAATCATGCACATATTATATCAAGATTAAGGGTTCCTAATAATATTTGCCGCTGACGGTGTCCAAGGGGGCATAATAAAATATACAATCCTACCTCTATTTAGTTACACTACTACAAAAGAATGAAAACATGTTTTCTATTCACTGTCTAGTAATTTCATCAGTATTACCACAAGCGTTTATATTTGACTTTTACCATAGTGGTATTTGCTTCATCTATTATTTCATGGGCTACCACTAAATTAAACATCACTAACCTTGTTGGCAACCAATAGCACCCTTGTTCCTTTCGGACATGGAACAACATACCAATTTTCATGGAAATCAGCAGGTTTCTATCAACGACTTAAATTTAATCATCAATACGTAATATTAAAAACACGAGTATCATAAGGGTATGTGACTAATATGGAAAATATTAAATTTATCAAAAAAATATAAAAACGTTCATAACTTTGTTATTAATGATTTATTTTTTTAAATTATTTTACTGGTATGATATATTTAGAACACTCATACAAAAAAAAAAACAAAAAAACATATTCATCCACCCATTTGTCTATGTTGTCTAAGGATGACTATGTAATGAAAAATATAGTCAAAATCGATTTAGCTATTTTAGAGAAACATATGTACTGCAACACTTTCTGGCGATCTGGAACTATTGCACCTATTTAATAATATACTTACGGGTGATACATATGTAATGCGAACAACCGGATCAAAATTGACTTAGCGGATTTAGAGAAACAACTACTGCTACGTAGGGTACGTCGCAGTAGTTGGCCAACTAGCATAGCATCTACTTCGGTTTGTAATCTAATTATTAGATTTTAAAAACACAAGAAGTTCCATCATGATCGGCTATATTTTTTGCGTGATGCTCACACAAACAAAGAAAGAAACTGTTAATATATAAAACTGTAACATATAGACAGTTACAGTTTTATATATTATATGGGATGAAAATTCAAGTGAATTATTGTTATTTTTCATGCTGTCTAAAATTGCTTGAATCGACGTTATGTGTAATATCTTAGACTGCGTTGAAAAATAAACCGTCTACATAGCGTTCAAATCTAGAGGGAATCACTTTCATTTTGACTCTTGCACGTTTTCTTACTTAATGTATTTAGAATATTCAGTTTTCCCGACGGAGATTTCCTCCAATATTTACTTTTTTTGGAGGACGGCAGAGATTCCTATCAATTCGCAAATATTTGTTCTCTCAAAGACTTTTACAAAAACATCGATCATACGCTTGGGATTAACAACAACTCTTTAGAAATATTAATATTTATGGCACTCATTTCATCTTCTTCATAATATCTTATGTAATATAAAAATATTTTCAATTTGTTTCAGCAAATTTTAAAAGTCGCTTATTTTAAAAGGTTATAGCGTCACTTGTGCTTACTTATGCTAAGTTTTTTTTTACTTTTGCTCCAAACAAAATAAAAATGACGTTTTAATAATTGTGTTTCTTGACACAAGCTTGGGTATGACACAAATGACGTAATCAGCCTTATTTGCGTATAATGTGTTTCACAACAAACGATTAAGAATGTAAAATGCTTTATATATACCGGGTGTTCGGCTGAAAGTAATCCAAACTTCCAACCATGTAGAAGTTAGCATAATAGTCGCGTAGCCGAAAAAAATTACTTACGATAAGTCTAAAGTTCTTCGTTTTTGGTGAGTGGATAGATAAAGTGCATTGTGAGCGATTGTCAAAAAGTTAGACGTTTTAGGGCTGTGCTAAGAGTGTGGCTAGGTATTTCTTAATATTTCGTGTAATACGCTGTATATAGAATTAAAATTTGAAATTTTAATTGGTTCTTAATTAGAACTATCTTAACCTCATATTTTAAAATTTTTAGAAAGATAACATAAGGGATACTACGAAAATTTAAAATAATAAGTCTGGTCGTAGGACATTAAATTTCATAAAAAAGTTTTGATAATTTTAAAGCTGTTCGTTTTTGGTGAGTGGATAGATAAAGTGCATTGTGAGCGATTGTCAAAAAGTTAGACGTTTTAGGGCTGTGCTAAGAGTGTGGCTAGGTATTTCTTAATATTTCGTGTAATACGCTGTATATAGAATTAAAATTTGAAATTTTAATTGGTTCTTAATTAGAACTATCTTAACCTCATATTTTAAAATTTTTAGAAAGATAACATAAGGGATACTACGAAAATTTAAAATAATAAGTCTGGTCGTAGGACATTAAATTTCATAAAAAAGTTTTGATAATTTTAAAGCTGTTCGTTTTTGGTGAGTGGATAGATAAAGTGCATTGTGAGCTATTGTCAAAAAGTTAGAAGTTTTAGGGCTGTGCTAAGGGCGTGGCTAGGTATTTCTTAATATTTACACACACTGTATATAGTATATATTGATTGGTTCTTAATCAAAACTATCTTAACCTCACGTTGTAAAATTTTTAGAAAGATAATATATGTTATACTACGAAAATATAAAAATAAATTAAACAAACTCTTCCAAAAACATCGGGATTAAGGTGCTTGAAGCATAATCCACCACGCTGCTTGAGTGGGGGTGGTGGATTTTAACGACTGTCATTTGGTGACGGTAACCAGGACCGACGGCTTAACGTGCTTTCCGAGGCACAGAGTCAGTGATACTTATGTACTTAAGTTAGAAATACCTCATAAGTACAAGCCGGTCTTGCGATCCAAATCACGACCTTTTAAATAAGAAGCGAGGTCGCTATCACTCGGTTATCACGACACTTAAATATTATTATATTATATATCACGAAGAAGAGGCAAAGAGAGCCATAAATATTAATATTTCTAAAAATTGTTATTAATTCCAATCGTATGTATTATCCAACGTATAAATTCAAGTATTATGTAAAACGACGGCTTATGTTTAAAGCATATTACAATTTAAAAGAACATATAAATGATAAAATTCTTAGGAATAAATTGCTTTAATTAACTTAGTATTAATAAAATTAAAATTAAATTAAAATTAAAATTAAGGTATTAATAAATGTAACTCAAGACCGTCTTGAAAACGATAACAGCTGAGTGCGTGTTCAAAACATGATAATAGTCGTAAACTTAGATGACGTCTACTAACGCGCATTCAGTATGCGCGTTGGCTGACGCTCTCAATTTAAAACTTAAGATGCGTTCATCAATTAGTAGCTTGAAATTACTTTAAGATCGATCTCTTTGAATATAATTTATTAGTACCAGGTTTAGTTTTTAAAACTGTTTGTATATACCGCCGCGCCGTAACAAAACAAGACGTGCTATGTGTTCTATGTTTCATGTAGTGTTGTGCTTAAAGCAATAGCGTATAAATTTGCCTAGACTAAGCTTTATAACCCCCCTCACCCTGGGGGAGGCCTAAGCCCCTGCAGTGGGGTAAAAATGGGCTGATGATGATGATGATGAAGCTTTATAACGTTCAAAAGTGACAGCAGTGTCCTACGTGAAAATAAATGAATTTTATAAATTTATTTATTTAAAATTGAAATCTACTAAGGCCGTTTTCTTAGGAATTAGAAACTATTATTTATTAGTTACTATTATTATTAGTTATTATTTGATGAATATGGTAAATTGATTTCATTGTAATGTGATGGCTTTGTGATCGCCTTTAAAGGGTGTTACATTGAACGGTATACAAAGATGTGATATATAGAAAACAAACGGTTGTAAGTTTACTAAACACACCTGGCACCTCACTAAATGTTTGCACAACATAAAACTTATGTTGTGAGAATACACATCAAGCCAGCCAAAATATTTTCGTGATACGGTTAATAAATATAAATACGTTATTTATGCACTGAATGTTATACGTTATTTTGGACTTCATAAGCGGTTTTTGTTTATTAGTTCGGCATTCTGGTAGAGTTTATTTATAAAATCGCTATTAGCCGTTTATGACCCGTTGAAAAACAGAATTTAAATATTGAAGATAATCGTAATGAAATCTTGCAAAACGTCCGACTACTAAAACCCTCTTACCATTTATTTAGTTTAAGATTACGTTATTGCAATAGTTTTATAGGTCTTGAATGGAGAAAAACTCGAAATAGTATAACAAATGCAAAAACCTATTTGGTTCAGTATTTATCATATTTTTTGTATAAAGCTAAAACCGCTGTATAATAAACACCTATGTCTGTGATTGAGTAAATTTCCATATGACGGGGCTTCCTTTTCGTAATATACGTCGCCGTCGCTGCCTCTGCGCTGCACTGTCGGAACTTACCGGTACGCGGCCGGGGCGCGGGGGGAGGCAACGCTACGCAGTTCCTCATTTTTAAGCGACTTCAAAAAAGAAGGAGGTTACTCAATTCAACCGTATATATGTTTTTTTTTTATGTGTGTTCAGGGATAACTTCGTTGTTTATGAACCGAATTGGATGATTTTTTTTTGTGAAAGGGAGATATCTCCGAAATGGTACCATGATAAGGAAACCAGGATCTGATGATGGCATCCTAGAGAAATCGAGGGCCACCTTCGAAAATCGTAATTTAAAGTATCGTGTTTTAAGTATTTTGATAAAGTACGACTACTAGTACTATTTAATGAAGGTCAGGAGTCGATCTGATGATGGAGCTGAAAGACAGTCGAGGGAACTCCTCAACGACTTACAGCAATTACCTGGTGTTTGGACTCGATTCATTTCTATTGATGAGATCTTTGCACCCATATGGATTATAAGTGCCATTACAGGTCTGATGATGGAGACCATGCACAATCGAGGGAACTCCTCAACGATTTACAGCAATTACCTGGTGTTTGGACTTAATTCATTTCTATTAATGAGAAGTTTGCACCTATAAAAGTTATAAGTACCATTACAGGTCTGATGATGGAGACCATACACAGTCGAAGGAACTCCTTAACGATTTACAGCAATTACTTGGTGTTTGGACTTAATTCATTTCTATTAATGAGAACTTTGCACCCATATGGATTATAAGTGCCATTACAGGTCTGATGATGGAGACCATACACAATCGAGGGAACTCCTTAAAGATTTACAGCAATTACCTGGTGTTTGGACTTAATTCATTTCTATTGAAGAGAACTTTGCACTCATATGGGTTATAAGTGCCATTACAGGTCTGATGATGAAGACCATAAACAGTCGAGGGAATTCCTGAACGATTTACAGCAGTTACTTTTTGTTGAGCTTCCTTCATACGGTTGAATATGCCAAAATGTTCAGTTCGCACAAAAATAATAATTAAGATTGAAGTTTTACATAGGAATACCACTGCCTACTAGGCATGCTGATGCGTCAATTTGACACTGAATTTACGTTGCGTAATCGTGGTTCTGTCTCATTTGAGTAGCGCGTTTAGAAGCCCCATTTATACAAAATACAAATAAGTTACAGATGCGTTCAACTAAAAATTGAAAAATAAAATAATTAAAAAAAAAATAAAATAAAAACCGACTTCAAAAACATAAACTAAACAGTTAAAATAAAATTTTCACTTTAAAGAAAGGAGCATTAACAGGCGGCATATAGTTAATGAAGTCGGTGCCAACTCAGACACTTTAAATGGGTACTTACCAGGTAATAACAATTACAACAATGATATATTTATAAATATAACAAAAATAGAACACAATTTAAAGTGTCTGAGTTTATGTTTTTG